>CASHTH010004315.1:0-18470 GCA_030341885.1 Geodia barretti
AGAGAGTCCGCCTATCCAGTTGTCCAGGTCCGAAAGCCGCCAGCGAATCGACTTGTTCCCGACTTTTAACGGCCGGGGGAACCTGTCCCGTGCCATTTCCGAGTAGAGCATTGCCCGAGACATTTTAGTTAAGTCGCAGACCTCGGCTACAGTCAGCAGCCGTTCCCCTTCTGCTATAGAAGACATGGAAACCTCCCCGTGTATTTAATCGTCTTCACAAACGTTGATAAGAGTCGTGAAGTAATTTATTGTGTACGAGTAGAGATGGAGGAGCCAGTGGAAATTCTGTCTGGAAACGCTACCGGCCAAAAAAGTGGAGCGGCGCGGACCGCAGACCACCGTAAAAAGTGCGAAGACGAGGGGATTTGTCGGGATTGTGGGGCAGAGCTAAATGGGCACTTGTCGTAGCAATGCAGACAATGTGTGGATGTAGAGGACGTACGGCGGGATGGCAAGCGGGCACTCTGTCGTGCGAAAAAACAACTAGAATTAAATCCGATGGGAGACCTCGCCGCCGCCGAAGGGATTGTGTCGTTGCATCGGATTTGTTTTTTGATAGATAGGGCCAACCGATTGGAAGAGACTTACGACAATCTGGCTAAGCGGTTTGCGGAGCGACTCGTTTCGGCACTGCCGCCGAAGAAACCCGAACCCCTAACAAGGGAGGATTTGCCGCCACTCCCACCTCTTCTCGTCTTCCCCGATGGGCGGGCCCCCGCAGACTGGCCGCAGAAGCGGTACCGGCCAAAGTCAATGAGGGACCGGAGGGACTGGAACGATGACAACCCGCTTGCGGACGTATTTGCGTTTGCAATGTGGTTCTACCTGAAGACTATTCCGCAGATGGCGTTCCGCAGCCATGAAGAGAAATGGCAGGTGGTGGGACTGCCTTTCACAATTGCCCTTACTGAATGGCTAAATGAGTTTGAGTTGGGCCTGCAAAGGTATGACGAGGCGATGAGAAGGACGCTCCTTAACTTCCACGCCCTGGTTAAGGAGCGGACTCCTGACCTGCTAACCAGCCCGGAGCCGCCCGTCCTTCCCCAAGAACCAATTACCGTCGCGGCTGATGTTGCAGCCGATGGGTTGCCCCAGGTGTTGGAGAACAGGCAGGTGCAGGCTGATATAAAAATCCTAGCCGATTACTATGATGACGTGGCAGAACTAGTCAAGGAGTTTGCCCCCATCCTTTCGTCTTCCATAACGCCCTGGACGACCTTAGAGGATTGTCCCGACCTTGGGTCTGCTCTAGCGGATATGGAGGCTGCGGTTGACGCACTGGACGCCTGGGTCACCAAGCACGCGCTGGACCTTCCCTTCCGCCGGAGCGGAGAGCCCGATTTCCAAAAAGTTGTCGAAATTATGGGTAGAGGCAACCGAACGGCACAATGAAAGGTACAATAGACGGGACGAGCTGTATTATTGTCCAACATTCGTATCTGAAATTGGCGATATTTGAATTAATACGAATCCTCCGTCGCCACCAGCCCTTAACGCCGTTTCCCCTTAATTGGAAACCAGACAGTCTCTCTGACCTTCGTTTCCGTGCCCCGTAGGTTTGTCCCGAGTATGACGTTACGCCTATGCCACCATATCTGATACCGGGCCTGTCAGTCCAGGAAGCCAGCCACATCTGCATGAACGTATGCAGGGCCATGTGCTGTCGGGGGCCTCTGTTGCTGGAACTGGCTGCGGAGGAACTGCCCAGCTTTGTCGAAGAAGCAACGATGCTCGGGGTCGAGCTGCATATGAATAGAAGTCCCGAGGGTGGTGGTTGGGTTAAGTTTTCCGACCATGAGGGAGAGCGTTGTCCCATGCTAGACCCGGACACTTTCGCCTGTCGCATCTATCAGCGCAGGCCTGAAAGATGCAGGGAGTTTCCTGAAAAGTGGACCCCGGGCTGCCCCATATCCGGGGGGTAATGGGCACCAGCCGCAGTCTGAGTAAATATGTCTGGGGAAAAGCCTGTCAGCCTACTTACCAACTTATCGGCCTTCGACAGTAACCGCTTACTCTTCGTTATCCATCTGTTGTCCCAACTCGTCCAGGAACCTCTCGATCTCAGGCGACAGATTCACGTCGGAAGCAGCGGCTGTCCCCTCGACTGATGCCTGTTCTTCGTCCTGCTGAGCATCGTAATAAGCTTCCATCTGTTGAATCAGCGACTTAAGCTCGGAATTGCGCTCGACCGCCGAAGTAAGCTCCCGGTATTGACGTTGCCCACGCCGAACCGGAGCGAGGTCTGAAGGAATATTCGGATATACGGAGCTAAGGCATTCAATCATCCGAGAAGTACCGGTGAAATCTTCCTCAAGTTGCAAATACTGCGGCAGATGCACCATGAAGTTTATGGTCTCAATGCCCATACGGTCGATGCCTTCTGAGACCAAATTCATAATGGTGGTTGGACCCTGGTAATTGCTGCTCCGGAGCTTCAAATTGGGCACTGGCTTAGTTTGGGGCACTTCTCCCAAAGAGCCGGTAACCAGCAGGGGACGAGTGTGAGGTACGGCGTCGTACATTGCCCCCAACCGGCAATATCGCTTGACCCCGAAGTACTTGATCACTTCCAGTATCGAGTCGGTGTAATCCTCGCTGCCGGCGTGGGGTTCCATCATGTGCAGGAACAGATAGTCCGGGCCCTCTTCTGAAGTGGCATATCGCAGGTTACTATTGGGTATTGTAACCCTTCGTTCCCCCTGTACCAAACGGATATTGGGCCGGTATCTGGTGAAGTCAAAAAAATTGCCAGGCCTTGCCAGCTTGCCCAGATCTTTGGAACCCAGAAATCTTTCCAGCCGGCTAAGGGTCAAGGTCCCAACGCTTCCCACGTCAACCCAGGGACGGATCATTGCGAAGGCGTGGGGATCTCGTAGCTCCGGGATCGGTTCTACAATTTCAAATGCACCAATTCTCATACCGACATATTGCCAGAAATGGACAACCAATTCAACCCATTGAAGGGCTCACGATAACGCCACATGGTTCATGTATGATCTTGTCCACCCTCTGGAGCGAAGCCCCCCTTTATTGCCCGCCTGGTTTCCCCCCTTTGCCAGTGCCGCTTCGTAGTATTCTCCCCTCCGATCCCCATGTTCCCTGGATATGCACCTTCCCACTCGGGTTCTCTTTTACTTACCTAAGGGAGGGGAATCCATTCTTTGTGCCCTGCATTGGTAAACCTGACCGGCCTGCGTGGTAGCAGCCGGGCTTCTCAAGCTACGCTCGGGGTGACATAGTACCAATGCAATCATTCCTTCACACTCCTACCCCATTCTTGCATTCGTAACATCCGAAAGGTATTCTTCCTGCATTCTCGCCGTAGTCTCATGACCACTGCTTTGCGCCGAATCTCAACTAAACAATGACAGCCCCCTCCAAATCTTTTCGCAGGCGTCGCGGAAGGTTTCGCTATCCGCTGGCCAGGTTGTCCAACGCTCTCCGTTATCCGGACTTTCGCGTTCTTTGGTTTTCAACTGTCTCCAACCAGCTAGGTTGGGGGATGCAGCAAGTGCTGCTGGGCTGGCTGGTATTCGATATGACGGGCAATGCTGGCATGGTTGGCGCTATTTTTGCCGCTCGCTCTGCCCCCAACCTGATAGTTGGCCTTGTTGCCGGCTCGATCACCGACCGCTTCGACCGCCGAATGATCATGAGGCTTTCCTGCGGAGTGATGCTGGGGCTTTCCCTCGTTGCGGCTTGGCTCCTGTATGACCAACTGCTGTCCATTTGGTTGCTTCTGGTTACTGCATTTCTTCTGGGAGCTGCCCAGGCTTTTTATATGACCTCCCGCCAGGTTTACGTTTACGACATCGTTGGAGGCCGCCGGGCAATAAATGGCATCGCGCTGGTTTCTCTTGCCCAGTGGACTGGGGGAATAATCGGTTCCCTGGCCACCGGCGTGCTGATAGCCTGGCAGGGTCCCGCGGCGGCATTCCTGGTGATGGGCATAACCTACGGAATGGGCATCCTGATAATGCACCGGTTACGGGAAGCCGGCGCTTCAGCACCGGCGGAACGAGAAGCCATTCTGGATAACCTGTGGACTTACTTCCGGGCCCTCAAGACCAATCGGGTAATGTTGAGCCTCATAATTTCCACGGCCGGGTCCGAGATTCTGGGCTTTTCCCACCAGGTCATGCTCCCCATCCTGGCCAAAGAAGTCTTGGGGGTGGGAGCCTTCGGTCTAGGCCTTCTCACCGCCTTTCGCTTTCTGGGCAGCGCCGTTGGAGTGTTCGCAATGGCTGCAATGGAACGGCTGCGGAGAAAAGGATTCCTCCTACTGTGCATTATCGGCACGTTCGGCATCGGCGAAATTCTCCTGGGTCAATCTCCCTTTTTCTGGGTTGCGGTCATTTGCGTCATGTTCATTAACCTTCTGGCTTCAGCGACGGACATACTGCATCACACTCTGCTGCAGCAGAGCGTCTCCAACGAACAACGAGGACGAGCCATGGGTTCGTGGATATTCGGCATTGGCATGGCCCCGGTGGGTCAACTGGAAGTAGGGTACTTGGCCGGTGAAACCAATTCCAGAACCGCTCTGCTAGTGAATGGAGTCGCTCTAATTGGTTTAGCTTTGGCTATGGGCCTGTTCATGCCCCGTTTACGCCGACTGCAGTAGGACATCAAGACTTTCTTCACAATAAATTATCGCTGCTCGCGCTGAATCATCGGGCACCTCAATTTCTCACTTTCAGTATGGCCGCCAATAAACTATAATCGCGCTAACGAAAGCTCCAGGGAGGCGTTCGATGATTACCAAGTTCGACAGCCTTTATGCAGGCCACGTAGACATGGACAACCTCGGTTACGGTGGCATACCCGTTAATGACCGGTCTTTCTCAGACGAACACTTGGCCACGGCCTTTGATAAGGCGCAGGCCATTGCTCAGACCATGGACCGCCTCGGTTACGATACGATGTGGATGGCGGAGCACCACTTCCAGCCTGAGGGCTACGAGTGTATACCCAATCTGTTGATGCTTAATGTACATCTTGCGCACTTGACCAAGAATCTCAAGTTTGGTTGCGGGTTCAATATCGCTCCCATGTGGAACCCGCTGCGTCTGGCAGAGGACTTTTGCCACCGCCGACATTCTTACCCGGGGCCGGGTGATTTTCGGGGTGGGCCGCGGCTACCACACCCGTGAGGTCGAGTCCTTTGGTTCGCCCTTGCTGGATCAGTCCGCCAACCGGGACTTGTTTGAAGAACAGGTTGAATTGATCTTCAAGTCCTTCAACGAACGGTCCTTCTCCCACCAGGGAAAGTACTACACCATTCCGCCAAGAGTCCCCTACCGTGGCTACGAACTGGAAGAGATAACACTGGTGCCCCGGCCCAGAAATCTTCCCGTGGAGACTTGGCAACCTATTCAAAGCGCCACACCCCGGGCACTGGACTTCATGGCCAAGCACAACATCAAGGGCATGATTGGCGGCGGGGTCTCCGAGGGAGGCGCTATTCGCGACGTGATCGAAGCCTACCGGGATGCTCGAATAAGGGCAGGTCGGGAGGACATTCAGCTGGGTGAAGACCTTGGTATCGGTTTCCACTTCTTCCTGGCCGACACCCAAGAGCAGGCAATCAAGGAGGCCGCCAAATACTACGAGGAAAACCTCAAAATGTTTGGTCCCCTGCGACTTGTCCGTTCCTTGAGCGACGATCAGATTGAGGCCATGGGCGACCCCCAGCGGGCCTTGACCGCCGGTTTGCCCACCATCGAGCGGGCCGTAGAACGTCAAGGCTTCCTGTGCGGGCCGCCAGAGCTCATTATCGAACAGCTTAAGGCCTTGGAAGAAGAATACCCTGGTCTTGACCGAGTCGGCATGAGCCACCCTGTGGGTACCCCGGAGAAGGTAATTCTTGAGCAACTGGAATGGCTGGCTGCGGATGTAATGCCCGCTTTCACCACCCGAGTTGCGGAGCCGGTCCCGGCCGACAACTAGAAAATATGTTCAAGTTGTCCGATGCGTTCTGCGTGAAAAGAGGAGAGGAGGTTAAAGTGAAATCCACGCCTCCTCTTCTTTCCGTATCATTTAGTGACCCTAGAGACGAATAGTCAGAGAAGAAAGAGTTTTGGAATCGGGTTCACATTCCAGGTTTGGCAAGATACTACCCTTACTGTCTGTTGCCGCAGTAATGGTAATGATCGTCGGTGCGCTTTGGGCAACGCAGAACGCTTCTCACGATTTAAAAAACACCGTTTCCGCCGAAGTAACCAGGTCAGAACGACTGGAAGCGCGGCCCACCGCTACCCCGCAACCTACTCCGACCCCGGCAATTATCACGCCTGCAGGCACCCAGTCAGCTCCTGAATTGCAGGGCATCGTTCAATGGCTTAACAGCGAGCCTCTAACCATGGAGGCCCAAGAAGGAAAGGTGGTCCTTATTGACTTCTGGACCTACTCTTGAATTAACTGCAAACGTACCCTGCCGTATGTAAGGGACTGGTATAACAAGTACGCCGACAAGGGTCTGGTGGTAGTAGGGGTCCATGCGCCTGAGTTTGAATTCGAAAAAGACGAGGGCAATGTTAGAGCGGCGCTTCCCAAGCTTGAAGTCACTTGGCCCGTGGCTATGGACAACGACTTCAAGACTTGGAGAGCCTACGGCAACCGGTACTGGCCCCGCAAGTACCTGATCGATCAGAATGGCGTTGTTCGTTTTGACCATATCGGTGAAGGAGCATACAAGGAAACGGAGCTTCACATAAGGAATCTGCTGGTCGAAACAGGCGCTGATGTCTCGGGAATTACCGTCGGAGGCGTCGAATCTCAGTGATCTTCTTAGAAATGACACTTGGGTTACCCATTGGCCGCTTTTCTAAAAAATTGAAAAGCGGTTTTTGGTGTTTTTAAATACGATTTTTCGGAGGAATACCTTAAATGGTCCAGTCAAACCCTCCTGCAGTACCTGCTTTGATTCCCAGGAAATTGCTTTTCGGTAACCCCGATAAGGCCTCGCCGCAGATAAGTCCTGACGGAACATACCTTAGTTACTTGGCTCCGGTCGACGGTGTCCTCAACGTTTGGGTGGCACCTGCCGATAACCCAGGCTCGGCCAGGTCCATCACAAGTGATACAGGACGCGGGATTCGCCTGCACGGCTGGACTTACAACGGAAACCAGGTCGCTTACCTCCAGGACAGCGGAGGGGACGAGAACTGGCACATATACACGGTCAACGTGGACTCCGGCGAGTCCAGAGACATCACTGCCATTGAAGGCGTCCGGGCTCAGATCCAGGAAGCCAGCCCCAAACATCCGAAACACCTCCTCGTTGGACTGAACGACCGGGATCCTCAGTTCCACGACATTTATCGTGTTGACCTTGATTCCGGCAACCGCACTTTGGTACAACAGAACGACGGATTCGCAGGATTCGTTACGGATGACGATCTCAACATACGCTTTGCCGCCCGACTAACTCCCGACGGAGGTTCCGAATACCTGCAAAAGTCGTCGGATGGGAATTGGATACACTCGTTCACCATCGGAATGGAAGACTCAGTAACCACCTCGCCACTGGGTTTTGACAACACGGGCCGGATCCTGTTCCTGGTCGACAGCCGGGGACGTGATACAGCCGCGCTGAAGTCGATAGACCTGGAGACGGGCACGGAAACGGAGTTGGCTTCAGACTATCGCGCCGACGTGGACGACACCTTGATCCACCCCACGGAAAAGACCATTCAAGCCGTCTCTTTCAACTACGAACGCAAGAGGTGGCAAGTGCTGGAGGAAGCCTTAACCGCCGACCTGGAATACCTGTCTACCGTCGCCGAAGGAGACATGGAGGTCGTTAGTCGCACCCTGGACGACAGTTGCTGGATAGTTGCCTATTTGCTGGATAACGGCCCGGTACGTTATTACCGGTATCTTCGGCAAGAGCGGGAAGCTCAATTTCTTTTCACCAACCGGCATGCCCTCGAGGATCTGCCCTTGGTCAAAGTCCACCCCGTCACAATCCAGGCCCGTGACGGGCTGGACCTGGTCTGCTATTACTCCTTGCCCCTGGAAGCCGACCCGCATCAAATTGGCACAACACCGGAGTCCCTGCCCATGGCTCTGCTGGTTCACGGCGGCCCCTGGGCGCGGGATTCCTGGGGCTACAATCCTGTTTACCAGTTGCTGGCTAACCGAGGGTATGCTGTGCTGAGCGTGAACTTTCGCGGTTCCACGGGTTTCGGAAAGAACTTTATTAATGCCGCCAACCATGAATGGGGCGGCAAAATGCACAATGACCTGATTGACGCGTTGAATTGGGCCATAGACCAGGGAATCGCCGACCCGGAGCGCGTAGCAATTATGGGCGGCAGTTACGGCGGTTATGCCACACTTGTCGGTATGACCTTTACACCGGAAGTATTCGCCTGCGGAGTTGACATAGTGGGCCCCTCTAACCTGGTTACCCTGCTGAATACTGTCCCCGCCTACTGGCAACCCATGATCGACCTGTTTACCAGCCGCGTGGGTGACCACCGCACCGAAGAGGGAACCGAGTTCCTGCTAGAGCGCTCTCCCCTTTCCTATGTGGACAACATTTGCCGGCCGCTTCTCATCGGCCAGGGCGCTAACGATCCGAGGGTCAAGCAGTCCGAGTCGGACCAGATAGTTCAGGCAATGCAAGATAAGGAGATTCCCGTAACCTACGTCCTTTATCCAGACGAAGGCCATGGGTTTGCCAGGCCGGAAAACAATCTTTCCTTCTTTGCAGTGGCCGAAGCCTTCCTGGCACGGCACCTGAGTGGCCGGTACGAGCCTGTCGGTGACGACCTGACGGGAGCGTCCATTACGGTTCCGGCGGGCCTGGAGGGTATTCCAGGACTGACCGAAGCGTTAGGATAATTGGCCAAAAAAAACGAGGGTGGGATCGATTCCCACCCTCGCTACAGTGTCCTTCCGTCGGTATTAGCGGATTGCCTACAGGTTTATCGCGGCTTCGGCGTAGTCCCTTTCCTTTGTGTAAATCTGTATGCGGTGCCGCACCGCTTCGGCAACATAAAGCCGATCATCGGAGTCTAGTTTGACCGCTATGGGGCGGTTGAACCGCCACTCGACTTCCATGTTCGTGCGGCGGCGGGCCTTGGCAACGTCGGGGTTGGCGTTGATGTAGTCTTGAACCCACGGTGAAGGGGTCTCGGCGTCCCCCACCAGAGAGGCAACAAACCTGCCGTCGGGCTCGTATATCTTGACCTGGTGATTGCCCCAGTCGGCCACATAAACGTCGCCCTCAGAGTCCACTGCAACGCTGGTGGGCCGGTTCAGGGTTCCTACGCCTTCGGATGTCTCCCCGAACTCCAACAGGTATTTGCCATCGGCAGAGAACTTCTGGACTCGATCGTTCTTCCAGTCCGCAACGTAGACATTGCTCTCGCCGTCGGTGCAAATACCCCAGGGCTTGTTGAACTGGCCGGGGTTGCTTCCTTCGGCGCCCCAACCGCTCACGTAAACTCCGTCCTTGGTAAACTTCTGCACTCGGTGGTTTTGGCTGTCTACTACCAGGACGTTGTTGTCGCTGCCGACAACCAGTCCGGCGGGGCCCTTCAATTGGCCTTCATCACTACCAGATTCACCCCACTTGTTCAGGAACTGCCCATCCTTGTCCATAACCGTAATTCGGTTTTGGTTTTCGTCAGAAACGTAGATGTTCTCGTCACTATCCAGCGCGATAGCCATGGGCCAGACAAATTGGCCGTCTCCCATTCCGAACCGGCCAATGTCCGCGATATACTCGTGATTCAGCGTGCACTTGCTGATGCGCAGGGTTATCTCGTCTACACCCCGATTCAGCACATACATCGTGTTGTTGCTGCCCAAGGCAAAATCCATAGGCACCAGGAAGCCGATACCCGAGGTCGCGTACATTCCCATGCAGTGACTGTAGTCGAAAACTCGCCCGGCGGCGACGGTAGTGAGCATGTCTGCCTCCTTGTTTGACATAATACAGACAGGGCAAAGGAGCGGCCCTATGCCGTTGCTTTACCCTGTCTGTTATTGGTCAGATTACCAGATGTTAGCCTAAAGAAAGTCGAGTTGTTCGAACTCGCCGCCAACTATCGGCTTGGCATCCAGCCCCAGCCAACGCTCGGCGAAGGTTGAATAGAAGCCGCGGAAGTCATAACTGGGAACCAGGTCCCCTTCCAGCAGGTCCTGAGCCCTCAGAGAGGGATATTCCCCGTACATGCCCGGGTTGACACCATCACCAATGGCGAAGGCAACTCCTCCCCGGCCGTGGTCGCAGCCGGTGCCATTGTCGTGTACCCGGCGCCCAAACTCAGTGAAGACCAGCATTACCACGTTATCAGAGGCATCATGCTCTCTAAGGTCGGCAAAGAAGTCGTTTACCGCTCCGGAAACATCGGTCCACAGCTTGGCATGGGCGGGCAACTGGTTGAAGTGAGTGTCAAAGCTACCGTACTGGGTATAGAAGATCTGGGTTCCGAGGCTGGCCAAGTGAACCTGCGCCACGCTCTTTAGACTCTTTGCGATGGGGTTGTCGGCGTATTCTATGGAGGACGAATACTGTTCGGGGGCGGTCTTGATAATGTCGGCGCCCTTAAGTGCGTCTCGGCCGGTTTGCCCCAGGTAGTCCATAACGTCACCACTGCCGACAGCAGGTGAATATACGCGGGAGAAGAGTTCCAGCATCCGGTCCCGCTCCTCACCACCGCCGATGGCCGGAATGTCGGTCAACACACCGTAAGAAGCCAGGTCTGAAACGGACGTAACCGGCACGCCGCGCAGGGCCATAGCCCTGGGCAGCCCCTGGCCCAAGTTAACGCCCTTCAGGACATTGTCGCCGCTGGGGTCGAGATCACGAATTACTCGGCCCAGCCAGCCCTCGGTTCCAACTTTGTCCGGCTCACAGGTGTGCCAAATGTCCATGGACCGGAAGTGAGAGCGGGACGAGTTTTCATAGCCAATGCCGTGAATGATGGCCATCTTGTTGTCATCCCATATTCCCTTCCAGGGAGCCATGCTAGGGTGGAACGCCAAGTCGTCGGTAAACTTGATAAGCTGGTCTTCCGGCAACCCCAGGTTCGGCCGGTTGTCCCGGTACAAGGGATTGGTAAAGGGTACTACGGTATTCAGATAATCGTTGGCGCCGGAGAGCTGCAATACCACCAGCACCGGATCTTTTTTGGTTGAGGCCATTGGATTGCCCTCCTGTCTTGGCAATAATGGTCGGCTTTGAGTCGCCGACTTAAGCGAATTGAAATTCCCGGGTTGCCGCGATCAAAGCCAGCATAACTCCGGTGCGCCGTTCGGATTCGGCGGCTGCGTCTTCCGTGTCCCAACTGATGTCCCCGCCTTGCTGGGCCTGAGTCAACAGTTCCTTGTAGGTTCCTTCGTCAACCTCCACCGGCCCAACGAGGTCCAGGCAAGCGTTTACGAATTGTGCTGGGCTCAATGTCCCCTGCTCTTTCAGTCCTGAAAGTATCGACTTGATGCCCGGCAGCGAGGTGTCGGACAGTAACTTGGCGGCGAAGTTCACTCTCCGTACCAAGGCGCCACCGTCAATCCACTCGGAACCGGTGTGCCAACTCTCCACACTGGGCGGGTTCATCAATTCCTGCCCTTGCCAGCCGCACTCGAAAGCCAACTGGGTGAAGCCCGTGCGCGGCTGGTTGAAATTGCCAGCCATCCTGACGGTGCTGACCACCAACTCGGCGGGACTCTTTACGTGCGCGTACCGGGCATTTTTAAAGAAGTCGGAGTTGAACAGGGCTCTGAGTATGGACTTGATGTCGGCACCGGAGTCCATGTACGCCTTCACCAGGGTGTTTATCGCTTTCTGATCATTGGGCGGGGTGATGTTCCAGGCCGGCACCTGAGGCTCGTCTGCCACAAAGAAATTGTAGAGATGGCGGGAAAGGAACCGGGCCGTGTCTTCTTGCTTTACGACGATATCAACAATGTCGTCACCGTTGAAGTTGCCGGTGTTTCCAAGGAACTGTTTTTCCCCGTAATCGTGGTCTTCAGGCTTAAACTCGAAGCTCCAGTAAAAGCGGCCCACCGGCTGGCGAGGCGGCTTGGTGCCAATAGTCCAGCCCGTAAAAGCCCGGGAGGCTTCCTTGATGTCGTCCTCGGAATAGTGACCCACCCCCATGGAAAACAGTTCCAGCAACTCCCGGCCCCAGTTTTCGTTGATAGCGCCGTAGTGGTTGCCGTTGTTGTCCAGCCAGTAAATCATTGCCGGATTCTGGGCCAGATTCACCAACAGATTCGGGAAGTTCGTCATGCCTTCTTTCCGGAACATGGCGACCTGCGCCAGCATCTCCGGCGGGTTATCCACTTTGGAATTGCCGGTAGCGAATAGCTGGTGCCAGAAAAGCGCCATCTTTTCCTTCATAGGCCACTTGGTGTTTACCATTCGGTAAACCCACTCGGTCTGGGCGGCCACCGGCGCCAGGGAGCTTTCGAACTGAGGGAAATAGCGGTAAAGCTCGTCCTCATCTATACCGGAATCGTCACCCGGATTGAGCAACTCCTCAACAGTGGCCTCATAGCCTTTGGCAGCCCGCTCTTCCAATTCGGCACGGGAGGCGCCAAAACCTGCTCGACGCATTAGATGAGCCATTAAGGCGATGTCTTCTTGGCTCGGCATACCTTTCCTCCAAACTATTGTTTTAAGACTCTTCTTACTGCCAATCGACGAATCAACTATCTGGTAGCTGCTTGCGTAGCTGCCATTTCTTCGTCCCAAGGCCCGGGAAAGTGTCCGGACATGCGGCCTTCACCCATGAAAATATTCTCTTCACGGTTCCACTGGCTCCGAGGCAATTCGTATGAAACCTCGACACCGTTCCCGTCCGGGTCACTGAAGTAGATACCTATAGAAATGCCGTGGTCGGAGATGTGGCCTATGGGGACGTTCTTTTCCTTCAGCCGGCAGTAAAACTCTTTCAAGTCGTCCAGGCTCTCCATCATCCATGCCATGTGGTTCAGGCCAACTTGACGGTGCTGGACGCCTGGCGCCTCTTCGCCCACTTCAATCAAGGCAATTTCATGGGACTGTTCGATGTCAGCAGACATAAACGCCGCGCGCCCAAGCTTGAAGTCATAAGTATGGAGGCCCAGGATATCTTCATACCACTGCTGGGACCTCTCGGCATTACGCACGAGCACATGTTTACGTGTCCCAGGGACTTTGGCTTGTAGCTCATACCATCACCTCATTGCTTGAGTTCCGGCTACAGATTGCTAGCATAAAAGTACCACAAAGCTTCGAAAGGCGCAATAAAACTCGGCGCTTCACAGATACGGCCGGGAACGGATCAATGCTGTCAACTTTCGGCCGGTGCAAAGGGAACAATATCCCTTTGGAAGCGCTCCATGGCATTGAACTTGTCGTGGAAGGACTCGCCCGGTATCTCCATTATGATGTGGCTGACTCCGGCATCAGCGTAGTCCCGGATGTCCCCAATTATGTCCTCGGCCGTGCCCTGCAACGCACCCCGATCTCCTGCGACGAGGGAATCGGAGAACTGAAGGTTGCACCGAAAGGATATTTGGGGAGGAGACTCCCTGCTAATTCGTCGGCAGTAGTTGCGCATATAGTCGGCCTTGTCCTTCACCTCTCTGGCCGGAATCTGCACCGGATGCCAGAAGTCGCTCATATTTTGCCGCCCGCCGCGCCCCCGCCCGGCTTCGCCCGCCGATCCAGACAGGCGGGTGCGGTTGCTGCACCGGCATAGGGGAAAACGTCACGTCGTTTAAGGAAAAGAGCTCACCTTCAAATTTGGGAGTTTGATTGGTCCATAGTTCTTTAAGCAACTGCAAATATTCGTCGCTTACCGCCCCCCGTTTCTCGAATTCGGCATTGAGTGCCTCAAATTCGCCTTCCATCCACCCAACGGCGGCGCCGAATATGACCCGTCCGTTGGAAAGCACGTCGGCAGTAGCGATGGCCTTGGCCAGTATCACGGGGTTTCGGTACGGCAGAATGACGACGCTGGTACCAAGGTTAACTCGCTTGGTGACCGCGCCCAGGTGGGCCAGGAGCGTAATGGGCTCCAGCATATTGTGGCGGTACACAATCTCCGGCGGCCGGTCCGGCAGCACGTGAGGCACGATAATGTGATCGGTAACCCATACCGAGTCACATCCAATTTCCTCGGCCCTTACGGCCATTTCAGTGAGACTTTCAGTGTCTATGGCACGACCGTAATGCGGAATGCAAACGCCGAATTTCATGGCAATTGTCCTCCAATCCTCGGAGTTCGCGCCACTCGAACGACATAATCGCACCGTCGTGGTCACGGCGGGAGGACGGGAGGTAGTCAGCAATACAAATAGCGCGCGGGGCGCCTGATGCGCCAAATCAAATGGAGCGACAGCGGCTGGAAGGCAGAAGGAGTGTCAGCTGTCTATGCTGGTCCGGGTGCCGGCAACGTCGCCCCCCTCGCGAGGTCTAAACGGAAGCCCGGAACTGTCTGTGACACGTGAAGTTGCTAGAAGCGCACGCGCGAGACGAGGCAGCCTCCCGCACCGGTGGCCACCAAACGCGATATATCAACTCCGCCTCAAACCAACGTCCTCAAACCCTTGGAATAATCACATTAATTTTCAAACCGCGCGGGAGCGAGACGGTCGACCTGTAATGCGGCAGTGCAAACCCACAGACATCATCTTGGGATGGGTCCGACCCTCCTCATATAGGCAGTCAAAGGAGTCCTTCAGGTATTCAAAGAAATCGCCGGTACTAACCAGACCACCCCGCCAGAAACGGGCGTCGTTGGTCTCAAAACTGTACGGAATCACCAGCCACGGCCTTTCGGCGATGGATACGTAGTATGGCAGATCATCGTTGGTTGCAAGGCTATCGTAGACGAACCCGCCTTCTTCGACCACCAGTTCCCGCGTGTTTATGCTGGGGCCGTAGCGGTAACAGTCACTAAAGCCGTCTCGCCGTGTGCGCGTTATGCTTCCCCGTCTTTCGCATGTCTTTCCAAATCGGTCTCTTCCGCTTCTTCGTCACTAGTCAGCGTGAACTTACTCTGGCCAGCGTAGCCAGTGGCCGCAAGGTTCGTGGCCTCGAGCAACAATGTCACCGGCCAGCACGGGGTTTCTCTCCAGCGCCTGAGCACAGCAATAAAAGGTTGACTTGACCTGGTGCCGGTCGAATATGTCCAGCAGCCTCCAGACGCCAACCCGGCTGCCGTATTCGAAGAAAGATTCGTTGTAAAGGTCCCGTTGTCCATCCGGAACGGGCGAGGGTACTTCATTATTGGTCTCGTGATGGTCATCCCCGTCCAGCAGGGAATATTCTGAACCTTCTTCGTAATTAACCACCAATGATATGGCTATTCTGGCCCGGTTCGGCCACTCGATTTGAGGTACGTTCTGCCCATAGCCAACAAAGTCCCGTTGCGTCGCCAATACTTTCCTCTCCGTTAACTCTATCGATATTACGTTTTGCGTTCATTATAGCCCTTACCTTTGGGAAATGGGACGAATAGAAATCCACCAGGCGTATGCAGGCACTAGCTACAATTTGTCAACGCTTTCCTCCCAAACTTTAGTACGAAATGGAGGAATGCAATTCTTGCACTAATAGCGTTGACACTGTTTGTTCCGCTGTTTACACTCGCCGCTATCGAACCCATTCGAATTGAATTGAGGACCTGAGCCATGCCGGATCTGCAAGAGCTATTCGCCCAAGTTGACTCCATGCAGGATGAAGTTATCGCCCTGGAACGAGCCTTGGTACAAATTCCTTCGGTGAACACCGGCTTCATGCCCACCGGAGACGAAACTCCGGTCTGCGAGTTAGCGCGGGACTTCCTTGCTGGTGACGGCATCGATTCGGAAATCCTTGAATCCGCTCCCAACCGGGGCAATTTGATCGCCCGTTTAGAGGGCCGCTCGGGTCAAGCAGGCTTAATGTTCATGTCCCACACCGACGTAGTGCCGGTTGAGGACGAATCCAAGTGGCGATTTCCTCCTTTCAGCGCCACCATCCACGAGGGCAGGATATTCGGACGGGGCGCCTCCGACTGCAAAGGACTCCTTACTTGCCAGCTAATGGCCCTTCGCCTGTTGAAGCGCAACGGAATTGAGCTTGAGGACGGACTTATCCTGGCTGCCGGCGCCGACGAGGAACATGGCGGCAGGTACGGTTTTGGCTGGCTGGCTGACAATCACCCCGACAAGTTGGCCGCTCCCTATGCTGTCAATGAAGGGGGTGGCACGCCGGTCAGTGCGGCTGGAGCCTTGACATATATACTTGGAGTAGGCGAAAAAGGCCGATTACAAGTTGAAATCGATGTAAAGGGCACCAGTTCCCACGCATCTGTGCCTTGGCAAGGAACAAATGCCCTTTATATCGTTGAGCAGGCAGCACTAAACGTATGAAGGGGAAGGAGGAAACCCATTGAGGGCTACAATCCCGAGCGGGATACCTCTACCGCCATTTTCGACCACCTTTCGACCTTTGCTATTGAGGACAGGCCTTCACCCGCCAATGTCGACGCCATCATTTCCGACATCGAGTCGGACAATCCCCGGTTTGCCTCAATGCTGCGGGCGCTGTCCCGCATGACTCTTACACCAACCATGGTTCGGGCGGCATAAAGAACAGCGTTCCTGAGTCCATCCGACTGACCTGCGACGTGCGTACCCTGCCCCACCAGGACGAACAGTACGTCCGTCAACAACTTGACGAAGTCCTAGAGGGAATTGAAGGTGTTTCCTACGAGATTGACTACATGGCCCGACCCAATTCGTCACCCTTTGAGTCTGAACTTTCGTCCAGCCTGCGTCGGATAACCGCTCAAGCATTGGACCGGGGCGATATCCAATGGGTGCCGGCGATCAGTAATGGCTTTACCGATTCACGTTTCACGCGTCCCCTTGGTACAGTTACGTACGGCTTTACCGGCTCTCACCCCGACGACGATCCCATGCTTAATTTCACGCACGGAACCAACGAATCAATGGGGATAAGGAGCCTGATCAGCGGCACCAAGATAATGCTGGGGCTGGCCTGCGATATGCTCGCCGTCAAATAGTGGGCTCGCTATGTTTGTGGCCGTACTTTCCCTTCGTTGACAAAGGTATAAACCTTCTATAGAGTCGGCTCAACCCATAAGGTAGCGAAGTCCCGTGATTCGGTATATTCTTCCTGAATTTTGACCAGGGCGGCCGTGAATGGCATCTAATGACTTGGAAAACGAAGTAGTTCTTGAAGTAGAAGACCTCCGCACTTACTTCAGCACTCGTTGGGGTACGGTCAAGGCAGTTGACGGTGTCAGCTTCGACCTGCGCCGCGGGGAAACTCTGGGCATTGTTGGCGAGTCGGGCTGCGGCAAGTCCGTAACCATGCTCTCATTAATGCGCTTGGTTCCCACTCCCCCAGGCGAAATTGTATCTGGGAAAATTGTCCTACAAGGACAGGATATTCTGCAGCTGACCGAGCACGAAATGAGCCGGGTGCGCGGCAGCCAGATAGCCCTGATTATTCAGGACCCCATGACTTCCTTGAACCCTGTCTTTTCCATTGGAAACCAGGTCAATGAGGCAATTCAAATCCACCAGGACATTCCCAACTGCGCAGTGTGCGGGAGCACACCTTGTCCGTGTTGCGCAAGGTGAACATTCCTGCCGCAGAATCTCGTGTAAAAGACTACCCGCATCAGTTGAGCGGCGGTATGCGCCAGAGGGTAGTGGGCGCCATCGGCATTTCCTGCGAGCCTGCGGTCTTGATCGCCGATGAACCGACAACATCTCTTGACGTTACTATCCAGGCCCAATATCTCAAGTTGCTGAAAGATCTGCAACAGCAGCAAAACCTCGCCCTGATTTTCATCACCCACGACTTCGGCGTCGTTGCCAAGATGTGCGATAAGGTGGCCGTGATGTACGCTGGCAAAATCGTAGAGATGGGAGATGTTAGAGAAATTTTCAACACCCCGTCACACCCTTACACGGAAGCGTTGCTGGCATCGGTGCCCAAGCTGGAAGAAGACGTGGACCGATTGTACGCCATTGAAGGTCAGCCACCCGCCCTCCACGACTTGCCTCCCGGTTGCTCCTTTGCCGACCGCTGTCCCTATGTCATGGACCGTTGCCGAGACGAATATCCTCCCGCTTTCCAGGTATCTGAAACCCATAAGTCGGCCTGCTGGAGGTTGGCATGACCACTGCTGCGCAACCGCCCGTCTCTTCTAATCCGGAATCCGCCCTGCTGGACGTAAGGGACCTGAAAAAGTACTTTCCCGTCACCAAAGGTTTGCTATTTTCAAAGACTACCGGTTATTTGAAGGCGGTGGACGGCATTTCCTTCCAGATCCAACGGGGCGAGACCTTGGGCATAGTTGGGGAATCGGGTTGCGGCAAAAGCACCACGGCCAAGTTGTTGCTAATGTTGGAAGAACCTACTGAAGGCCGAATCCTCTTTGAGGGAGAAGACATCCATCACACGGACTCCAGCCATCGGCCGGCCTATCGAAGCTCTTGATAGC
>CASHTH010004316.1:0-46511 GCA_030341885.1 Geodia barretti
TCGGGGGGGGTCCTGGTGCGGGCTCCACAGATTTCACCCTGGAAGACGTTTGTGAAGGAGGGCTGGAATGTGTCGGAGCGTATTGTCTGGGCCTGTAGTGGGCAGATACAGGTCTAGGTTGGCTCGGGCAAAGGGGGGGTGCGCGTTGTGGTTGAACCCAGGAGGCGATGAGCGGGGGTGGGGAGGCCTAGGGTTGGGCATGATTGTGGTATAGCGTACAACAGATCTGACTTCGTCGCCCGCCTCGCCCCACGTTTCGAACTTCAATTGGTTTTCATCACACGAGTTTAAAAAATTGCCACCTCGCCGACCTTTATCCAAATATTTTTTAGTCCCAAGTTTGTCAGCTAAATGCCTAAGTTTTGTTTTATTGTGGAGTTTTGTTACACACATCTATGTCGTCTTGCGCTTGACTTTGTTTTGTCCCTTCGCTCACACCAGGTGCAGTGGTATGAAGTACTAGAATGAAGTTGGTGTACTTTTTCTGGAACAGAGATATGCAGCTGCCCTGCCTTCATCCATCTCCTTCCCCACGGAGTGAGGACAACACACAAGGCACACAGTAAGCAACAAGGGGTACACTACCCTCGTGCTCTGACATCGTCGGTGGGGTGACGGGAGGTGTCTTTCGAGAACCCGGATTGTTTGCCATGTCTGGGAACATGGACTAGTATGAGATGTTGGGCCTTATTTTTTGGAGTAGGTTGGGGTCTCCATAAGAAAAAATATGATTGGAGCAAAACCCTTTCGACTTTTTTTTCTGAAATTCGCAGGAGGCAGACATGATCCTACTGAGAGAGAAGGCACAGACAGCACAAAAGGTGGGTGCACTTCCACTTAACCACCTTGTTATCCAATACCACCCTCTCCAACTGCTCTCTCTTTTCCTCTCCCTTTTCTCCTCTCTCCCCTCCTTTCCCCCAACCCACCACCCCTCTCTCTCTTTCAGATGCTAACCGTCATGAGCTAGATCGGACTAAAAACCACGTCGTCCGCAATACAACACAACAGCGAGCCTCGGAGGACACCGCCACCTACCAAATCCGAGGTATTTACCATACAATCATCATCTCCTCGTAGACCATCATCCCTCCCGCAGTCCCGGGAGCAGTGACGACCGAGTGGTATTCTTCTGTTGTGATAATTACCCCTCTAACACACCCCACCAAACCCACAAACAACTTCCCTTGAACACCAGCCGACCCTTCGTTGTCCCAATTCCCTCGAAGAAAGGTTAGTGGGTTTGACTCATGAATAATTCATGAGTTGATGAATAATCATATAATTTGGTGGGTGTGGTTAGAATGACTTGACGATGCCGGAGAGACGTATCTCTTGTTTTGCAGTGCCACTAAACCACAAACAAAGGTAAGAATTACTTCCTAGTTGGGGATTACAATATTTTATGCCTGCTGTTCATCTTTACTTCCTCTGCAGCACATGTTCTTTTTCCTACTTCAACCGAGCAGGGAGAACCTGTTCAAGGTTACTCTGGAGTCAGAGGAAGATGTGGTGCAGTGATGGCTGGCTCGATGCCAGGGAGTAGGGAGGAAATTGGTCACTTTGGTTGCCATTGGGTTTCAGGTGACCGAGATTAGCACTCAAGTTATTTTCGACCACAGTTTGCCGTGGCGGCTGGATTGTGTTGTAACAATCAGCAACTGGAACTTTCTGTTCTGTGGCCGCTGCTGAGTTTGGAAAACCAGTTAAAGTTTCTCTCTCAGCTCACCTCCCTCCTCTCTTTCGGTGTTTCCTTCTCTCCCATCTTCCCTTCCCTTCCCATTTATTTCAATCACTCTCTTCTCCTCCACGCTATCTCTATCAGATATGCCTCATCTCGGAGAGACGACGATGAGGAGCCGGAGTTCTCGTCGGCCAAATGCCACTGGAGGAAGGGGGAGACCTTCTTCTTTGCTCCTCGTCCACTCAAGAACCTTGTTCTGGTGGATGAACTGGAGTCCCTGTCTCCCATCATGTCCGCTCATGTTAGTGTCTAGCAGAAGTGTTGGTTGGTGCATTTATGAGGTTTATCTGAACTAGATCTCAGACTTGGCCAATGAGGACACCCCGCAGCTGTACCTGGCATGTGGGCGTGGTCCCCGGTCCTCACTCCGTGTCTTGCGACATGGACTGGAGGTACGCCCCCTCCCCCTCACGCCGTCGCCATCGGTTACATACACTATCGTTTCCTAGGTTACGGAGATGGCAGTGTCCGAGTTGCCAGGCAACCCTAATGCGGTATGGACCGTCAAGACCAATGCAGCAGGTTACCTATCTCTCTCCGCATACAATATTCTGTGGAAAATTTCTAGAAAATTTGGTGATTTCTCCAAAGTTCTTCTAAAACTGAACTGTGCTCATTTTTAGCTCCAAACAAAGCCTTAAGTCTGTATGATTGTGAAATCACAAACTTTTCGTAAACTGAGGGAAAGAAGAGAAATGTGGAAGTAGTGTGTGTGTGTGTGTGTGTTGTAAGGTGGCCACTCGTTTCAGGGTGTTACCACCTCTCCCTCCTCCCCTAGGTCGCCCCCGGCAACCAATGAGGTAATGTCACACGCAGCGCACACACCAAACTGATTAGAATATAGCCAGTGAATTTATCTCATCTCTCTCTCCCCCACCCACCTACAGAGGAGTTTGACGCCTATATCGTGGTCTCCTTCACTAACGCCACTCTCGTACTCTCCATTGGAGAGACGGTGGAAGAGGTCACGGACTCCGGTTTCCTTGGGACCACACCCACCTTGGCTTGCTCTCGTCTCGGAGACGACGCCCTAATCCAGGTGCATCCGCTGTTTGCTAACTCCCCTACTGTTTCTATGAGAACGGGGTTGTCCATCAATGATTTTTACAAAGCCTAAAGTAGACCCAGTTCAAGCTACAACGTCAAGTCCTTTTTAGCTAGATCTCTCTCTCTCTCTCTCTCTCTCTCTCTCTCCTCTCCAGGTATACCCAGAAGGGATCCGTCACATAAGAGCTGACAAGAGAGTCAACGAATGGAAGTCTCCCGGGAAGAGAGCCATCCTGAAATGTGCCCTCAACGACCATCAGGTGGTCATCGCCCTCACCGGTGGAGAACTGGTCTACTTTGAGATGGATCTGGTGAGGACTGCTGACTTCCTACCATTCACCTCTTCCTTCCTCTCTTCCCCTCCAGTCAGGTCAGCTGAATGAGTACACAGAGAGGAAGGAGATGATGGCAGATGTTGTGTGTATGAGTCTCGGTTCCGTTCCACCCGGGGAGCAGCGGTCCCGGTTCCTGTCTGTCGGACTCTCCGATCAGACCGTCAGAATCATCTCGCTCGATCCCTCAGTGAGTCACATGACTCCTGCATTACATCACATGACCGTCATGTGATACCTCATGTGACAGGATACGCTGCAGCCGCTGAGTATGCAGGCGCTCCCAGCTCTTCCAGAGTCTCTGTGTCTTGTGGAGATGGGGGGAGGGGGGAGGGAGGGGGACGGGGGACTGGGGACCGTGGGCGGGCTATATCTCAACATCGGACTGACCAACGGTGTCCTGCTCAGAACTGCCCTCGATGCCATTACCGGAGATCTCTCTGATACTAGAACCAGGTCACCACCACTTGCCCTCCACAGTTCTTGTTGCTGGAAATATTTTAGCTTTTAAAAATCTTTCTCAAGACAAATGGACTTTAATGTTTGTTCCCTCACCCCCCTTCTCTCTCCCCTGCCAGGTACCTGGGTACGAGACCAGTGAAACTATTCCGAGTGAGGATGCATGGCTCGGAGAGTGTGCTGGCAGTCTCCAGTCGATCCTGGCTCTCCTACTCCTACCAGTCCCGGTTCCACCTCACCCCGCTCTCCTACGACGTCCTCGACTATGCCTCCGGCTTCTCCTCCGAGCAGTGTCCCGAGGGAATTGTCGCCATCGCTGCTAACACCCTCAGGTATTCCCCTCTCTCCCCCCTTCTTCTCCGTTCTCTGTTGTTTCCTTCATAACTGTGCTACAAGATACATGAAGGCGGCCTTGGGTATGTAGAAAATGTCTTATTTCCCTATTTGGTTATGATTTTTCAAACACTTTTGAAACAGCAAAATTTTCTCTTCAGCTAAACAAATCACATAATCTGCATTGTGCTAAACAGGATTTTGTCTCTGGAGAAACTGGGTGTGGTCTTCAACCAGGTGGCCACGCCCCTCAATTACACGCCCCGTAAGCTGGCGGTCCACCCGCCATCTGCCAATCTCTTGGTCATTGAGACGGACCACAACACCTTCACTGAGGCCGCCAAGACCGCTCGCAAACAACAGATTGCTGAGGTTTGTATATATCCTGACGGAAAAACTGTTCCCTCTCCCCCCCCAATCTCAACCCCCCCAGCTTTCATCATTTTGTGTTGGTGATTCCCCCTTGTGAGAAGATAAACTTTCAAAGTTTTTGTATATATAGCTTTTATGTCGCCATTCCTTATGGTTTTGTTACATTGAGTTACACAAATACTCTCGAAGTATGCTTCATCTGCTCTCCCTATCTCTCTCCGTGGTTACAGGAGATGGTCCAGATGGCAGGGGAGGAAGAGCAAGAGGCAGCGGCCGAGGCAGCAGAGACCTTCCTCTCGGAGGACCTACCGGAGAACCTGTTTGGAGCGGTGAAGGCGGGGGCCGGGATGTGGTCCTCCTGTCTCAAGGTCATGCACCCCACGGAGGGCAAGACGCTGGAGTTGGTCCAGTTCCAACAGAACGAGGCCGCCTTCAGGTCTCCTCATCTAGTCTTTGGCTACTCTTATAATTGGGAGGGGTGGGGGCTTTAGGTTTGCCAAGTTTACCATACCCTGGCAGTGGATACATGTATATTGGGGAAGTCGTTTAATGTTCGGTATTGTGTCCCTCTTCTACTCCCTCTACACACACACACACAGTTTGGCAGTGTGTCAGTTTGCCTCCCGCGGTGACGTGGAGTGGTTTGTGGTGGTGGGGACAGCACGGGACCTCACTCTGGCCCCCAAGACCTGCTCTGGAGGCTCTCTCATCCTCTTCAGAATGTCCCCAGACGGTTCCAAACTGGAACACGTCCACAGTGTCAGTCAATCTCCCTCTTCCTCTGAATAATACTAGTTAGACAGCTCTGTCGTCGAGCCCTAGGGCCCTTGCATTCTAGCATTCCGAGTGTATTGAGGATTCCCACGTTGGGTTTTGTATAGTGACGTACAAGGATTGTAAATCAAAGCTGCCTAAAGAAAATTATAATTAATGCACACTTGAGATCTCGTGTGTGGAACGGCATTTCTGCAAGATATTAAAGAATCCATTCGTTAAAAGCTCATTTCTGCAAAACTTGAAGACACGAATTATATCTTTTTCGCTTCCCCCCTCAGACTCCACTGGATGATATACCAGTGGCAATGCATCCGTTCCAAGGTCGTCTTCTTGTAGGAGTGGGCCATCTCCTGAGGATCTACGACATCGGGAAGAAGAAGATGCTGAGAAAGTGTGAGAACAAGCATCTGCCTCACATGGTGGTCGATATTCAGACCATGGGCAGCAGGATCTTCGTCTCCGACGTCCAGGAGGCTGTCCACTTCATCAAGTACAAGGCTGCTGACAACCAGCTGGTCATCTTTGCCGACGAGGTGTACCAGAGGTCTGTCTGGGAGAGGGAGGGAGGGCAGCGTGTGCCTCTTTTAGATTATTCTGTTTTTGAGCATTGTCTGTATTAATGGTGTAGCAGGCAATGATGTCAGTTATTAACTTTCGTTCTCCTGACTACTGCATCACATGATGTCATGTGACACCACTGAGCCCGCTGCTTACGGCACATATTCAAAACTCGTCCATCGTTGCCCCTTATTTTCCGTGTTATTTATTGTTATCATTTCTCCCCTGTTGCTAGGTGGATGACCAGCTGCTGCATCCTGGACTACAGTACGGTCGCAGCTGCTGACAAGTTTGGAAACGTTGCTCTGGTCAGTGGGCACCTCCTCCCTCTCTCTCTCTCTCTCTCTCTTTCACTCAGTCTGTCAGTGGGCACCTCCTCCCTCTCTCTCTCTCTCTCTCTCTCTCTCCAGTCTGTCAGTGGGCACCCTCCACCCTCTCTCTCTCTCTCTCTCTCTCTCCCAGTCTGTCAGTGGGCACCCTCCACCCTCTCTCTCTCTCTCTCAGTCTGTCAGTGGGCACCCTCCACCCTCTCTCTCTCTCTCAGTCTGTCAGTGGGCACCTCCTCTCTCTCTCTCTCTCTCAGTCTGTCAGTGGGCACCCTCCACCCTCTCTCTCTCTCAGTCTGTCAGTGGGCACCTCCTCCCTCCCAGTCTTAGTCACACTTTTAGTCACTGAACTTGCTGAGACTTTCAGCCTGCGACTTGTACTGTGGATGTGAATGTCGTTACAATTCACGCTCTTCTCTGACTTAGAGTAGCCCTCCTTTCTCCTCGCTCCCATTTCCCCGTCCTCTTCTCTTCAGGTCCGACTCCCGGCAGACGTGTCCGACGAGATCGACGAAGATCCAACAGGGAACAAGGCCATCTGGGACCGAGGTCTCATGAGTGGGGCCTCTCAGAAAGTGAGCCATTTTTCAATCTACACCATTTCCTATTATCCTAAGTATAGCGGTGAATGTTCAAATGAGAAAATCAGTGGTTGAGTGAACAATAACTTGACAAAGGTTCCTTGGGTGCAGATTGCCATGAAATGTTTCTCCGGCGATGCTGTGCAGAGAAAATGACACGTGGCCCCTAAACACAGAGTTTGCGAAAGTTTTCTTGTTTGAATGTTGACTGTTATCCAGTATGATACTTGTTTTTGCAATAAGTCATTTCCTCTGGTTCACAGCTTATCTTCCCTCCATTTCCCCTTCCCTTCCTCTACCATTAGAGCCGGCTTTAATTATTGTGAATTGCATATTATAGCAAGATGGTAACTAATACCAGTTGAAGTACTATTCCAATACACAATGACAGCAATTAGTGTGTCTACTGCATGCTCTTGTGTCTCCGGCCTTTTAACCAGACACATACATCTTATGGCGTAATAAGCCTTTCCTGCATGTATCTTCTCTCTTCTCTTCCTCTCCCATTCCTGTCTCCCAGGCTGAACTTCTCTGTAGCTACCACGTGGGAGAGACCATCAACTGTCTCCGAAAGACCACCCTCATTCCTGGCGGCTCTGAACTCGTCGTCTACACCACACTCTCTGGAGCCGTGGGCATGCTCGTACCTTTCACCTCTCGTGAGGTGGGCGGGGTCACTGGGTGGGGTAGATAATCAGCTGTGTTGGTGGGCGGGGTCAGTGATGAGCAGTAGCCGCCCCAGGCAGAGTTTTCCTCTGAAGAACGGCAGACCCTCTGAGACCAGATGGAATTTCATACCCAATACTGTTTACAGCTACACGTGTGGCCTGTTTTGCCTTCATCTGTGTGTGGGTGCGTGTGTGCGTGTGGTTACTGCTTCAGTTTCTTATGCTCATGGCTACATGTGTGGCTTGCTTTGCCTTCCCCTGTGCATGTGTGTGTGCATGTCTGTGCGTGTGTGTGTGTGGCTAATGCTTCAGTTTCCCTCTCTTCTCATTTGCCTCCTCATCCTGGTCCCTATTCTCCCCTCCCTCCCTCCCTCCCCCTCTTCGTTACTCAGGATATTGATTTCTTCCAACATCTGGAGATGCACATGAGGGCGGAGTCCTCCAACCTCGTCGGTCGCGATCACCTCTCGTTCAGATCCAGTTACGTACCTTGCAAGGTGAAAACTCTAAAAACAAAAATAAACTCTCCTGTACCTTGGGTTTACTGATGAAGGAAGTTGTGTGTATCTAGAAAGTACACTGAGCTCATGAGTCACTGGAGTGGAGCTTCCTCCTGTGTGTGCTTTGTGTAGTGACATGAAAGTATGCCGGAGGTCAAAGGTCTGCACTGGCCCTGGGTGGCTGGACAGCTATACCCTCTGGTTTGCTGTCTTCTCCAAAGTTTCTCACATTCTCTTACATGCCGGATGGCTTGCCGGCACTTACGAATGCCAGTGTGTGCCTCTATAGAGCCTTGTTATTACGAGGACCTTCCATTCCTTTCACTACCGAGAGGGATATCCTGTGCCTTGTATTTCAGACTAGAGGAAATGAAATGTGTACCAGTGCTGTACGTAACTACATTCTCTTTTTTAACATCCTGTCTCCCTCTCCCCCCACTGTTACAGAGTGTCACAGATGGTGACCTCTGTGAGCAGTTCAACTCACTGGAACCAGCCAAAAAGAGGGGTATTGCGGACAGCCTTGACAGGACACCCAATGAGGCAAGACAACCACTAACCCCCACTTGGAAGGCAGCTGCATTTCATTGTGCTCTGTTTCTTTACAAATGCAGGTTGCCAAGAAACTAGAAGACATTCGTACTCACTATGCATTCTAATTGAAGAGCACCCCTCCGAACCTAAATTCCAAACACGTCTCCACACACCATGCACCTGTAGTTACATAACCTTATACGTGCATTGTACAATACAATTGATGTTGAAAGTGACTGCTTAGCAAAACAGCTGCTTTCCCTTGTTGTGTGAGAACTGTGTGCTGTGTGTAATGGAGCTATATTATGTTTCCCATGCTTTTTCTCCCAAAATGTGTGGAGTCACAAGTTTACTTATTGAGGGTCTGGAAGGTTGTTGTGGGCTGATAATGATTATGTATAGAGAGGGAGCATGTAAGAGTGACTATAATATAAACTAAGGGGCGGGTGGTATTCATAACACCCACCACTCACATGATTGCGTGCCTCAATCGGCATGTGCATTAAATTCCTATCGAGTATTATGTTGAGATACTTTATCCTGGTCTCGGTAGCCTCGTGTATAGTGCTAGTGTAGGTAACGACACAATGGGGTGGGTGTGGTTCGACTATACATGCTTGCAGCTCAGGAAGGGGGCTGTGTTTACACACATGCGTAAGAGAGAGCATTATCGGCAGGGTAATGGTTCAAAATTTCTCAATTCCTCTTCAAACTCGATGATGTCACTGTGTTTGTATATACCCCACCTTGCTGAGGGCGTGAACCAGCCAGATTGCTAATTGGCTGAGCTATGCAGGCAAAGTTGCAAGTTCAAAAGGAAGGACGGTGCTGTTTAACCGCCCATATACTGCTGATCAGAGCCAATCCCTCGAGTCACAGGCTGCATGCTTCAAAGAGCTGTGCAACATGGCGAAATAGATCACTAGGGAGGTGCCTAATATGGAGATGGCGAGTTTCCATCTTTGCTGGTCAAGGACACAGCTAACGCCCTTCTCGAAGTTACAAGGACACCTTCTTTACTTGCAAAACTTCCCTTTGGCGTGCTCAAAGGACGCAGAGACATGCACTCAGCTCTCAATCGGTGCTGTGGTAAACAAATTGGGATAAAATGACTGTCTATTGTGCACAGCAATAACAACAACAGTGACTGGGAGAGTGGGCTACAATTAGAGTAGGGTACAAATACAGGTGAATTGGACACACCCTGAAGTAGGGGAAATGAAAAACTCCCAGGCAGTAGGATATGAACAAAAAGTGCTGTAAAACAGAATGCGGTAAATTACTAGGGTGAAACCCCACAAACGTGATCCAAAATTGAGTGACAGTTGTGTTCGTCCAGCGACACACACACACACACACACACCACTACCTGAGGGGAGTGGGGAGGAGGAGGAGGAGGGGGAGGGGTTAGAACTGGGACTGCTCGAGGAATCCATGGACGTGTCGCGGCAGGGGTAGCTGACGTATGCAGTCGAATCTGATGCTCTGGCGAATGACAAACCGACAGTAGTGCTGCAACGATCGCACCTGGTTGAATCGAGAGAGGGGCTTGAGAAGGCGGACAGGCACAGCTGGGGATCCCATGGCCTTCCCACGACTGAAGCAGAATATCCCGGCCTGGGAGTGCCGCATGGACCACTCAATGAGGTCGACGATGGAGCGGTAGCCCTCCGCGTCGGAATCAGGGAAACTGTAGAAACTGAAGAAGCCATTGGAGTACTCTATGCGGGTGTGTAGGGTCTTCCCCTGCGAGCGGAAACTGAGACTCAGCAAGTAGCGATCGTCTGAGCTGTCTCGAACGAGGAACGTCCCGTCGTCTGCACCCTGTAGCTTCTCCTCCGCCTCCACTCGTGTGATGGGACCCCAATACCATCCGTAGGTGGCAACGTTTCTCAGACCTAGTGTCAGTGGGTTGGACCCTCTCATCCGGTGCTCAACGAGCTCGTACATGTCGCTGTCGTCGCACACGCTGCGTTGATTTCTCACTATTGTTGCCATGGAGACCTCAGGCTCCGCCCGAGGACGGAGGGGAGGGTGGGAGGAGGCGAGAGCCGAAGGTCTATCCCTGCCACTTCCACTAGAGTCCCGCCCAGACTCACTGGGGATGGGGGGCAAAGGTCGCGATATCAACCTCTGTTCGTACTCTTCTAGAACACTGACAGTGTCCTCGAGGAAGCTGATGGAGGAAATCCTAATGGGAACTGCCGGTCCACATTCGCCTTCCTCGTCATCCGGAGTATCTGGTAGCTGTTTCTCTCTCCTCCTCCGTGGAACTGGGGCTGCAGTTACTGTTGCAGCTCTCCCTAACTGTCGCTGGCTGCTGTAGGTACTGTACCACCTCCCCACGTCTTTCATCGGACCAAACGCCTTGTCAAACGCAGCCTCGTCGTACATGGAGTTGGCAGGGACCAGCTGGTAGGCCGACTCCTCTTGGTTGTAGAGGCCTGGAGAGGAGGCCTCCTGGGACAGGGAGGGCGAGGGGACCAGGGCTTTCGACGGCTGAGCCGGGGAGCTGTTGGATTCCGTCTCACTCCCGTCGGCTTTGGGGGCTTGCTCGAATCCAGAGTCTACTGATTCGTCGCTGTCCTTGCGAGTGACGCCCGGTGATGGGTGGAGTCCATTGGCCACACCCGACGACGATCTCCTGAGGCTCTCTTCGTACGGATCGAGATAGCCTTCCATCCAGTGCAGAGTTCTTGTTTTGGCTCCGCCCTTATCTCCGCCCACTCCCTTATTGTCTGGTCGCACTCTTGCCGGGAGAGTTGCTGACTTGCCACTTCCCGTTGCTGCCAGCGCGGAGTCCAAACTGACCCCACTACTCCGGTTCTTCCGGAGTTTACCCCGGAGTATCCCCATGACTGTTCTACTCCGGAGCCTGACGTCTTCGTCCCCCATGACTTCTTCCCTTTCCCTGGAGAGCGAGAGCTCTGATTTCTTCGACCAGAGTTTTGGCATTCTTGTGATGTGTGCCTGCGGTCGGGTATTCTGCCGTGAGGTGGAACGACAAGGAGATGAGCATGTGTTTTCACATACACACAGCTGCACTAGATTTAGCTACAACAATACACACACCTGCCTAGCCTCCCTCCTCTCGATTTGTCCGTCTTTATATACACTCTGATACTACGTACGACGATATCAAGGAGGAGCCGCACTGGAATACTACCGTTCCCCCCACGCTTTTCACGCACAAACACACGGGGGTAGAGTGAGGTTAGCCTGAATCGCTGTACGCCTCTAGCAATGGCGAGAGACGACGGTAAATGCCGAGTCATAACCTAGGACGCACCCCAAAAAATTCGCGCAAGTAGTATAAGACAGAAAAGCAGCCGCCATTTTGGCAACAAGCGAGCGGTCAATCTGTCTGTTTGTCTCCCCAAACCCCCTGCAACTCACCACGAGATGAGGCGAGCGTGTGGAAGAGTCCAGAAGTCTGCCAGCTATCCGTTCTCTCTCCCCCTCTCTCACAGACTAATACTGTCAGATTGCGGAATGTTCTCTATCACCGACACTGAAAGAGGCGTGGTTTTATAATTGGTTCAAATGACGCAATCTAATGACGTCATGTCATGTGACAATTGATCGACGGTGGTCGTGTTGAAAGACTTCTCGAAGCATTTGCATTTTTCTGATAGAGACGGAGAGAGGGAGCGGGAGAAGATGCCGTCCTTCAGGGCTGAGAAGCTGAGAGTGAATCTACGACTCTCTATCAACAGACTCAAGCTTCTGGAGAAGAAGAAAAGTGAGTGTAAATTCACATGTACCTTCTATTCCTTCCTCCTTCCCGGGCCAGTAATACATCATACAACACGCTGTCCCTGGTGCGGATGGGAGCGTGTGAGTAATGTGTGTTTCTCTGTCTGCAGCGGAGACTGCGATGAAAGCAAGGAGGGAGATTGCCGACTACATGAAGTCAGGAAGAATCGAGAGAGCCAGAATCAGGGTTAGTATGTACGATGTGTAGCTTGGCCTTACTATGTACTGGGCCTTGTATGTGGAAGAGTAGAGCATACTTCTCTCTAGTGAAGGCCACCTGATGTACAGGCCTCTGTGTTGGATTGATGAGTGTTAGTTCCAGTCATGTGACTGCAATAATGATTAGCAAACAGTTCCAGTTTAGTGTGATACACCTGATCATGTGATGTGTGGACGACTCAGCCATTACATCATGGTGATGTCACTACAGGTGGAACACATAGTCAGGGAGGACTACCTCGTGGAAGCCATGGAAGTGATCGAGTTGTACTGCGACCTTTTGTTGGCTCGTTTTGGGATGTTGGAACAGATGTCGTAAGTCCCTCCTCCCTCCGTCTTTACTCCCAGTCTTTTCCTCGTACTAATGCTGTTACCTGCGTGTGTGATTAAGGTACTGTGAGGAGAGCATTGCCGAAGCAGTGGCCACACTGATCTGGGTGGCTCCAAGACTATCAGCCGACGTACAGGAACTGCTTGAGGTGTGTGTGTGTGTGTGTGTGTGTGTGTGTGGTGTGTGTGTGTGTGAACTCTCCCCTCTCTTTCTCTTCCTCTACTGTATGTGTGACTCCTTAACACTGACTTTGTAGGTATCGAGACAATTTGAGCACAAGTTTGGAAAGCCGTTTGTCCAGCAGGCCAGGTCAAACCTCTCGGGCACCGTCAATGTCAAGGTATATAGAGACCCTCTCCCTCCCTTCACTCTATATACACTCTCCCTATACTACTGTTACCTCCATATCTTGAAAATGTACCTGACTATGTTGTACTATCTTGTCAGGTGATCCACAGACTGGGTGCTGAGGCTCCGAAGAAGTCTCTGGTCGAGAACTACATGGTGGAGATTGCTCGCAACTACCACATCGACTACCAGCCAGACCCCACCATGTTCATGGTACATTTCACACTCTCTCATTAGCCAGGTGATATCAGGGTCTCTCTCTTTGTGTCTAGGATGATGAGGACACCCTGCCACCTGATACCGAGGGGGTCTTGCTGGCGGACGAGCCACAGGCACTGCCTATGAAGACAGATCTCCCTCCGACTGCATTCCAGCCGCCCCCACCCTCTACCTACCACCAGGGGCCTCCTCCTCCAATGGACCCTGGTCCTCCTGTATGTTGAGTATTACAGTGAACATCTGAATAAGGAGCCTCCGGATAAAGGACACCTCTCTATATGTTCTGCCCCACACTATTACATTTGTGTGTTTAATTACCTCTGAATGAGGTATGTTACTGAATAAAGAGATGTCCAAAAAGTGTCACTTCACTGTTCATTCAGTTTCTTGTCACCCACAGCCTAGTTACCGTGGACCCCCGGCTCACCAAAACCCTCATCTCCCACCTCCCACCAACCAACACCTCCCATATGTAAGACCACACTCTCTTACACCAACCTCCCTCCATGATTCACTGTCTGCTCTTTCTATCTGTGCCCCTTGTTTCCTCAGCCCACAGGTCCACAGGGAGGAGTTCAGCCTCCTCCGCTGCCTGGAGCAATGGGTGGAGTCCCCCCACCAGCCCTGGACCTCCCTCCAGTCCCCCACACCACTCTCCCTGGCTCCAACAGTGGAGGCTCGGGGGGCGGAGGGGGTGACGTCGACTTTGACGACCTCACTCGCCGCTTCGAGGAACTCAAGAGGAGAAAGTGATGTGTCGCTGAGCAAACTGTCTTACACAATTACATTTTATTTCTTGACTGTTAATTATACTGTGTATATATAATATGTTTCTCATGGTCGTATATAGCTAGCTAGCTAGCGCGCAGCAATACATTTTGTGCTGCGCACGCGCATACCAATTCGCAGACACGCCCATGTTCTTATGCGGCCCGTTGTTATGGTGATGCAACTGCGTTCACGCGCGCGCGCGCCGTGCACATGGTGTTTCCAGCTCTCTCTAGCTAGCTAGCTACATAGCTCTCTGGTCGACCTCTAGCTGGCTCTGTGTGCATTTCGCAACCCAAAACACCCCGGCCGATGGTGATATATTAGCCAGCACACCGGGGAGATCAGTAGGTTTGTGTGACTCTCTATTTATACTCGACTGAAACCCCGTAGAGATGCATGAAACTGGTCCTCGCTCCTACCACAACCAGCACTTGCACCTCACCCCTTCCCACTCTGATCCACCGTCCTCCCACCTCTGCGGGTACCTGCAGTCCTAGAGAGAGTCCTCTAGCCTCCTATGTCATCCAGAGGGAGAGACGCAGGACCTTCCTCCAGAGGGGGCCAGGGTATTGGCTCACAGACCTCGGGTACGACATCTGGTTCCTTAGCGATCCTTTACATCTGCCTCAAAACACCTGCCTCACGTAGAGGGTTGCCTCTACGTGAGTTCCTGAAAATAAATGTTTGGTTAACGTGAATTTGGCAGTGATCCCCCTACAGACAATGGCATGTGATAAGAAATTATGCCGAAATGTTGCCCTGTACCACGTTTTTCATGCCTATCTTTCAACGTTGTTTCAGGTGCCTCTTTCAGCACTGTCCCCTCCGAGTGTCTCTCTGGGAGCAGTCGGCGGACATTTCAACTCAACCACAAAGATAAAGTTCGTTCCTCTGCCCACCATCTCCCCTCACCCAGCTATTCATCGCGGTGTGCGGAGCATTCGCGTCCACACAGACCGATATTTGCCTTCTTCAGAGATGCAGCGATATCGCGGCCACAGCACCATCTCTGATTCTCTCCTCCACCTCCCTTCCCTGGACAACCGACCAAAAACTAGACTAGTCGCACAAGAAAAGGCTCTCAAGAGGACGAGAGAGTTCAAGAGTTGCTCCGGCGTGCTACCTCACAGGGTCGAGCAACCGTTCTACATGAGTGGACACAGAGCACCGATTGTGGGCAAGGAGGAAGAGGTGCATATGATGGAGGAGGAGAGGAGAGTCCATTTTTCAAAGAACGCTACCCTGTTCTATGGTCGAGGACTGGCTCATCATCCAGTGAGCTCCTGTGGCGGAAGAGAAGCTGTGAGGAGATTCGAAGCGAGACTGAACACAGCAACACTGGAGCAGAGGAGGATCCATGAGCACGGGGAAGATGTGGAAGAAAATGAGCAGACGACAGACGATTGCAAAGGACATATCTTCCTAACAGAGACAAGGACAAGAACTAATGTGTAACCCTCCTATATACTGTCGTCTGTCTTTGATTGCGCCCTCTGCTAAACGGGGGCGATTACAAGAATGACGTAATGTTGATCAATAAAAAGTCAAGTGTATTCATCTGTTATGCGATTTTGTGGCCGAGTTAGTCCTCCGTCTAGTCGGTCGTTTAGTACTCACTGTGCTACGATATTCCAGTCTAGAGAGGTAAACGCGGCTGTCGACCATGGCGGAAGTGACGAGGGAGACGATCCTGGACTACATGCGGTCCAGGGGCGGCGTCGTAAAGAACGTGGACCTGGTCCGCCACTTCAGGAAGTACCTACAGCTCAGCGACCAACGCGCCAAAGGTGTGTGCACTGCTGGAGTTTGTTTACGGTCCTCCAGCCTCTCAGGCTCTCACGGTCCCCAAGAATAACACTCGAGAGTGGCGAAGCTCTCTCGCAGAGTTTTGGTTTCGGGAGACTTCAAAGGGAGCGCGTTTAGTGGTCCCGACTTTTGTGCGTATACCGACTCCACAGGCCGAGAAAGACTTTGTTGTGCGCCAATCAGCACCTAATTCTGCCTGCTGGCTCGGTGCCCGCTCCGCTGTCAGTTTTTTGGGCATACATAGGCAACCCTCCAGGACTAGCTCTGTTAGTTGTTACGAACGAGATTGCTGTATAATCCGCTGGCTAGCGCTCCAAGTGCTACTGGCACAGTCAGTAGATCAGAGAACTCTATCTTCCATAGACGGGAACTAGCCGGCTGTTGTTGGTGAGCCTGTAACCGTATTAGTTAGTGTGGGTTCCATGATTGGACTGTGTATGCATTTCGAGTGAGATCTGCCATGTGGAACAATGTGTACAGTCTGATCCGCTGTTGAACCCCAAAATATGTGCTCTAGTTATGAGGATTCAGGTAATAAGGTTGCTCTGTAGCAACGGAGCACTTGTCTCCAGGCCAGTGGCATGAAGCCGTTGGGTAGACCTCAAACAAGACATGTTGTTGCATGTTGTTGTTGTTGTGCATGTGTGTTTTCAGATGAGGGAGGAAAGCGGAGGTTGATATGTTTTTTTTCCTCTCCCTCACCCACTTTCTCTCTCTCTCTCCAGACCAAGCAAGAGAGAAGTTCAAAGCTAGGGTCAACGAGGTAGCCTACATCAAGGCTGATAGCAAGGTTTGCACCACCACCATTATGTGTGTGTGTGTGTGTGTGTGTGTGTGGAGGGCTGACCTGAGATCAGTGATAGTGTGTCAATATGTGTAGGCAGGTATTCTCCACAGTCTGCTGGTTATCAGGGCTGAGGTGGTGATACTGGGCCTTTGAATGACTTCATTCATCTCCTAGCACCCACCTCTGTAGTCTGTACACCCTCACTGACAGAGTGTCCGTCGACAACATTGCTTCTTTTTTCGTCTATCTCTCTCAGGGTGAAAAGTACTTGTATCTGAAAGCAGAGTACGCCACTACTACAGGCCAGTCAGCTTCTAGTGACAGGGGCTCCGCCCATATCACAGTCTCCACCAAACTAGACTCCGCCCACTCTCTGCTCTCCAAACGGGACTCTGCCTACTCAATCTTGTCTGATTCGTCGGGCTACAATCAGGGAACTCCCAGCCCAAGACACACTACTTCAACAACCAACAGACAGACTCCACCGCGAGCATCGCCTGCTCACACCTCCAGCTCTACTGCAGGACCATCCCGCTATCAATCGGGACAGTCCAGTTACCAATCAGGACAGGCGCGTAACTCTAGGGACCCGCCCGACTCCGCCCCTCTCTCTCTTCTCGGAGACTCTCTCCTCTCTGACTCCGCCTTCTCCTCGTTTCTCGGTGGGGGCTCTGTGGGCGGAAGCTCTTCAGCCACACACAAAACCACACCCACAACAGGTGGAGGCTCTTCAGCCACACCCAGAACGTCAACAGTACTGGGCGGAGGCTCTTCAGCCACACCCACTACTAACTCGAGCCCTAACAAAAGCCCTTCGGCCAAAGCCACACACACCACTCTATCAGGAGGAGGCTCGCCAGCCACGCCCACTACTGGGATTGGAGCCACACCCACCAGCGGTGCAGGCGACTCGTCGTTTGCCAGTGACATATTCGGAGCTATAGGAGGAGGGTTCTGGAGCGATTCAACTGTCACTAGTAGTGACACAAAGACTGCCAGTAAACCCTCTGCTCCTCCCACCACCTCCTCGTCCAGTGGTACTAGACGTCACTCCTCCTCTAACAGAGGTACAGTTCAGCACCAGGGCCTCTATAATACAGGTGTATACCTACATATATGCCGGTGAACTTGTACAACATTAGGAGTTAGCTTGATTCCAACCCTGGCATTGTGGTTAGACAGATTCTGACCATGTACATTATACTAGAGACATGATACAGTCCCTACCGGACTCTTAGTATGCAATCTGATCTAGGTCTTATTGCCGTCTATTACCTTTCTCAGTTGACTGACACACGCGCACACACACACACACACATCTTGTTCCTCATTTGATCGGTTCCTACATTCCACTGTGGAGGAAATAAGTACCCAGTTTCCAGGGAAGGTCTCCACATTCTGTACATACATGAAGTTGGGTTCTCCCCACTCTTAGGAATGTAGGGTATGCCGTCAATGTTCCCAACCGGTCTCAGTGGTAGTACACACCTCTGTATGTACTGTCGTAGAGGGAGGAAAGCATTCTTTGGTTATCAAGTACATTCCTGACATTCTTTGTCTGGCGGTCTAGAACTGTTAGCAGCTGCGTGCTGACTATACGCTGGTCCTCTTTTCAGACAATTTGTACTGGTACAAGATAAGATGTTAATGCTGTCACTACATGTACTACATGTGTATGTAGTGTATGCAGCTCTATACTACGCACACCTGTTTAATATGTGTGTTGTATAAGGTGTGTGGGGTCTGTCCCATTGTGATGTATGTAGAATATAGTTTGCGAGCAAAGCTAGCCTGCCTGTAGTTGTAGTTGTGTGAACTGCGCAAATTTTCTAGCGAGACTGGCACTGCATATGCAGTAATGTTTTACACGTGATTGTCAATTCCCGAAGCAAACACCAGTGCACGAACTATACGCCTGGCATTGCGTAGTTCTTTCACCGGTGCTGCTCAAATGTTCTCTAGTCCACTGCCATAACACACACTGCCCTGTATGATGTGTACACAGGCTGGGACTTCACAAGTTGCTGGGACTTCACAAGTTGCTGGGACTTCACAAGTCGCTGGTAGCAGTCCTCTGACATAGTAGCTCTTCAGTCGTACAGACCCCTCTCCTCTCCACCTCGCCAACCCTCCCCTCCTCCCCCTTCACACACCTCTCCACCCACCACCAGAAGAGCTGCCCCGCAGCCTCCTCAGCGGAACTTGAACTACATTAAAACCCACCCCTCCTCCTCCTCATCGTCTGCTGCCCCTGGCTCGGGAGGCTCTGTCTTCAGTCCTCCTCCTAGAGTGAGTAACCATGTGTCCACTATCAAAGTTCTGTTTTCTTTGCATCTCATCTTAGATTCATCTCTACGTTGCAGATGCTAAGTAGTCTGTGCAGTCAGTGGCTTATGTGGGTCTCGTGTTGCCGAGAGTGGCCTTATTCCACACTCCTTGAAATGCATGTTTTGTTTTTTGTCAAACAAGGACCAAAATATCTGCTGTTTGAAGTGATGATGTAATGTATATAGGACAGAGTATGTCTAGCATGGAGCAGGCGGAGACTACTGAACCTTTTTGCAAAAATCAAACTGCATTCTCAGTGTCCGTGTACTGCTGTAATGTAGCTTGGGATTAGTCACTCCACTGGCCAAGATTTGCAGACAATTTGATTGTTCTCACGGTATTGTTTGTAGTGTGTGCTGCCAAGAATGCCATTTTCCATAGAAAACACATCACCTATCTCTCTCTCTCTCTTTCCCAGACCTCAACCACAGAGGGAAGCAGTCTGCTGTCTGATCTGACCAGTGAACTTGCCTCTTTCGGGGAGCTCGGCAGTCTTCTCGATTCGTTTGGTGATTTCACTAAAAAGCCCGCCACAACGTCGACCCAGCCTCCCAGGTCCACGGCGCAGCCAATGACAGACCGTACCGGTCCCCTGACTGGTTCGTCTGGTTCCTCAACGGACCGGTCCAGTGTGACACTGGTGGGAGAGACGAAAGCCACCGCGCCTCCCGCCTCATCTCCTCCCTCCTCCACCTCACACAGCAGGGGGAGTCCTGCCAAATGTGAGAGAATGCCTGCATCTGCCACTCTGTTGTGTTGTTGTCATATCATTGGAGAGGCAGTAAAAGCCTTTCTGGCAACTGAAAGAAGGCTTGGCCCCTCCATTAGTTCTCAGATAAACCATTCCTCAGGTCCCTTCCCACCCTACAAATACCTACTGTTTGCTATACACACTCACTAGCCAGTTATCATACACACTTGTGCTAAGGCTTTGAGTGGTGAATGTGATCTGATGCCCACTGGCCCTTCCCTTGTTTATTCCTATCTATTGTGGGGGAAACACTGGCGGGCTGGCTAATGGGCCTTGGAATTCAGGGCCTTCCTCTCACTGTCTGTACATATATACAACCACACACACACGCACACAATCAACTCTACAAGGAAGTGCACACAATCAACTCTGCAAGGAAGTGCGTAACATGGAGGATGTCTGGAGGATGTCGAGAGGTTTCCTTTGTCCTGTTGCTTTTTCCTTGCTTTCGTAATCCGATGTGTGTTCCCTTCTAAAGATGGTATCTCTCTCTCCCAAATTTCATTTCTCCCTCATCTATCTTGAAACATGCACGCTGCCTCAACAGCAACAGGCAGCATCACTGTGTTTCGGTTTACATAATCAATGCTTTCCCCTTCTCTCTCTCTCCTAAATCAAACATGGGTCTCTCCCAAATCATGTTTCCCCTCTCCTTTTACCTCTCTTCCGCTTTTTTGTTTGAAACACAGCCCAAACAGCCGCAGGTGGTATCACGGGGGTGAAGTTGACTCCGCCCCCTGCCCCCGGGAGTCCAATGAGGGTCACTCGGAACCAGAGGACAGGGGGGTTGACCTCTGACCCCCCTCCCTCCCCCCTCTCTCGTCATTATGGCTCCCTGGATGGGCAGGAGGGGTCTCCTCGTATCAACATTCACAGAGTCCACTCCCCCAAATCAGGTTACATACTGTCTTCTCTGTATATATATGTGGAGTTGGCTGAAATCTGCGTTTGACTTTGGGAAAAGTAGTCAGCTACGTATCTCACTATAAAATCATTTTCAGACCTGCTGTCTGTTGGTGTGTCCACCATTGTGTCCACACACACACAGTTTGTGAAGGGTTGATACAATGTGGCTTTTCTTTCTCTCTTCAGACTCTCCGTCCAATAATGGGGGCGTGTCCCCACCTCATCAAGTGGGCGGAGTCGGAGATGCGAGGGGACGTCCAACCAATTCTGGACTCCCTCCTCTCCCGCCCTCCGCTCTTGGACCGAACTCTGACCCCCGAAGGTGAGCCAAATTGAGGCAAATTCAAGTTTTGCACATGTTGCTGCTGCCCATATTCACTGGACGGTGTATTGTGCTTGTGCTGGGGAGGTTCGAATGGTCGGATAAATCAGGTCGTAGAGGGGGTGTGATGGGACGTCAGAACGTGTGAACATGTGTGTTGTCTTGCCTGTAGTTGTGTGTGTGAGACTGTGGGGGGCATTTGATTGTGCTAGAGAGTGGCTATGGTGTACTGGACCAGTTCTGCGTACAAACTTTAAAAGAGATTTTTTCACTGGCCCAGAGTGTCTGCAGCCACCACCAACGGAGGGGTGGGTGTGGTTCTGAGACCACAGCCGCGGGACAGGACTCAGAGCTGGGTGAGGAAGTCGAGGAACCTAGACAAGACCGGTGAGATTTCACAATTTCATTCCAACACGAGCAAAACTGACTGCCTTCCCTCATAGAAACGGTCGACAATACTTCAGTGTAGAACTAATGTGTATTGCTCATGGATACACCTGACATTGTTCTACAGTGGCTGCTCCATCGGTATACGACTGCACTCTCTATCTCTCTCCAGCTAACCTGGACTCTCTGACAAGAGCCTCAATAATGATGACCCCGCCCTCCGTCCGTCGCAGCGGCTTCCACCAGGCTCAGGGCCCTTGTGGGAACGGCATGTACGCCCACCCCGCCCCCAGCTCCAGCGGAGAAGATGTAAGACATGTACTATGTATGTATAATGTGCACTAAGGCATTTGGAGTATGTCCAAGTTGCATATGTGCAGTAACAATGGTGGGCATGCTTCTCTATTTCAAGAACAATAGACTCGCTACTCCCCTGATAAGATTGTGTAATGACTACTGCCTTAACCCGCTACAATAGACCCATTATGAGCCTGGACAGCTATGTAATTGGAGGATGATTGGGGGAGCATTGCTCATTAGTCTTTTGATCCACCCTGCCTATTGCTCCTTAAAATTTGGTGCCCTTTCTCCTTAAACTATATGTCTGATTTTACTAGAGAGTTGATTAGTGTAACTCTTTCTGTTTGTGATTCAAAACCTAGCACTCCTACCCTCTCTCCCTCCTTCCTCTCCCCCTCTCTCTCCCTCCTGCCTCTCCCCCTCTCTCTCCCTCCTGCCTCTCCCCCTCTCTCTCCCTCCTGCCTCTCCCCCTCTCTCTCCCTGCCCTGCTGCAGTTGAGTCAGTACCAAGAGGGAGGGGACCAGGACGGCTCTCTCTCTGCCCCCAGTGAGGAGTACGAGGAACTCGATCCTCTGGAGAAGGAGTGGATGTTGGCCTGTGCCTCTGGAGATCTGGATACTCTCCTCAATATAATCATAAGAGACGACACTCTCATCAATCGCAAGGATTTCCTACACGGAGTGAGTTATAGCTGTTCTGGTGTCCTGATCTACATGAGGGGTCCTGAATTGTATGGTGTCCTGATTGATGTTCTGATTAGTAGGGTGTCCTCATGTCCTAATTGATGAGGTGTCCTGGTGTATGTGGTGTCCTAGTTGATGAGGTGTCCTGATGTATGTGGTGTCCTAATTGATGAGGTGTCCTAATGTATGTGGTGTCCTAATTGATGAGGTTTCCTGATTGACAAGATGTATACGATTAGTAAGGCTTTCCTGATCCACTGATGAGGTGCCAACAAGTGATTGATTGATTCGTAAGATGACCTGATCCTTGCTGTGGTGTCGGTCTTTAGCATTCATGATCTGACTGTGTGTTCCATCAGACCTTTCTCTTCTCTTTCCCTCCACATGTCCCCCTCCACTCATCTACTCCTCTCTTCTCTCGGGACAGTATGTAAGTTGTCCAATTCACTGAAGATCCTTATACTAATACTGCTCTCTCTCTCTCTCTCTCTCTCTCTCTCTCTCTCTACCCCCAGACGGCTCTTCACTGGGCAGCCAAGCTGGGCAGATGTGACATAATGTCGGCTCTCATCATAAACGGAGCTTTCCCCGACATCAAATCTGTGAGTTGGCTCCTGCAATCTTACCAATCATGTGTACTTTGTGTACTCAGCATGTAGTATTGTGGTTTTGCTGTAATGTTCTCGTATTTCCCATGTCACATGCTTGTAATTGTGTACATAATTAATCTGATTGACCTCTGCCCTTTTTCCATACTTGCCGGCATTCCTTGTGGGTTCTCAACTTTTCTCCTGCAACTCAGAATGTACGTTTCTCTGTCTCTTGCTCTGAATCGGTGAATTATTCCATTAACCCTTTCCCCACAGGGAGGGTTCACTGCCCTACATCTGGCGTGTCAGGGAGGCTATGACAATGCCATTGCCATGTTGGTTAGGGACCAAGGTTAGTATTTAGTACTAGACTAGCCACAATACCATTTTACCATAACATGAATACTGTATATATACCACGGTATATCGTCATTGTGTTATGGTATAGAGTACTATGACCTTTTGCACACTTGTACAATATAATTTACTCATTGTGTGATGTATATTAATTGCTGATTGTGTTTCAGGGGCTAATGTTAATATCAGAGACAATAGTGGTCTTAAGCCAGTGGACATGCTGAACTATTCTTGCCCGGAGTCAATCAGAGGTAGGGGACCCCTGCTGTTTCGTTTTGTTGTTGTTGCCAGCTGGCAGTGGGTGGTGGGCCATGTGTGACGCAGCTGTGAATGTCATTTCCCCTTCCTTCTCTTCCAGCCCTGCTGACAGACAGACAGACTGGCATTAGAACAGGTATATATATACCATTTCTCTCCCTTCCTTCCTTTTAGCTCCATCTTCTCTCTCTCACACACACATTACTGAACCACTCTCTCTCTCTCTCTCTACTCCTGCTGCAGTGCACCATTCCTCAGAGTACCTCCCCTCATTCAGCCAACCTCGTAATAGACTCGGGAGTCTGACCAACATGTGGACCTCCATGCCAAACTCCCTGGAGGCCTCTGACGATAAGGTACACACCTCATCTTACTCTCCTCCATCCCCACGCACACTCTCTCTCTCTCTCTCTCTCTCTCCTGATCCGCTGCCTTGCCTCTCTCATCCATCCGTCAATCCTCTCTTGCAGAAGAAAAGGGTATCACCGAAGATGAGCAAAAGGACCTTTAGCTTCAGGAACAAACACAAACTGACTTCACCTTCCCATGACAAAAAGAATAGGTACATCAGCCATTCTTCTCAAACCAGTTCCAATTATACTAAAACTTTGGTTCTATTCTCAGACCTCGAAGTCACATGCCAGAGAGCTATGATGCCTGATTATGTCATCACACAGAGACAGTTGTGCCTCCTTGTGTGTATCTGTGTGCATGTGTTGTGTTGTGTTGTGTGTGTGACAATAATAATAGCTCAATGACAAAAACTCCCAACTATGTCGATTGTTCATCTAGTGAAATATTATTATCACAATGTGTGTGTGCATGTTATCTATGAAATTGGGGTTGAAGATTGGAAAGTTGTGAAAACAGAGTTATTGTCCACGTGGAGTTGGTGTGTTAGTGCCGAGGACGAGAACCAGGTGTTTCCATGGCTACCAGGAATGTGGGTCAGGGGTTTGGGTGGGGAGAAGACCGAACCTTCTCTTCAGAGTTACTCTCTGTCGTGAGAACTTGTCATCGGGAGAGAACCGAGCTGGGGACCAAGGAGACAGAGATGTCATGTAACAGATATCAGTCTTGGAGATCAGATGCACGCATGCAGGGAGGAGAGATTAGACACTCTAGATAAGACATTCTACCCAGACAACATTGTGCAACACTTCCTAGCTAAGTGGATCCAGTGGCTGACCTGGGTGAGCTGACGACGTTGGCTTCCCTGAAGGGTCTATTTTCTTTAGCGTGTATACCCTCTTCCCTTCGCTGTCTGTGTAGTACATGAGGTGCATGGTCCTCGCCGCTACACGCTGAACTTATGAGATGAGCGAAGAAGCCACTTGAACTTTGACCCTTGACACGTGCTCTACAAAGGGTTAAAACGTTGTTCTATTTGACGCCCATAAGGTAAAAGGCAAGATGTCCAAAGGAAAAAGCGACGTAAAAGATTGGAACTTTGACTTCACGGAAATCCACCAGAAGAAGTAAGTAGCTAGCATTTTCAGCTTCACTCTGCTGTTTATCCCGCCACGACGTCATCAAGGTCACGTGGTGTAAAGTCGGCGGAGGAGAGCAATCCCCCAGGCTACTATGCCACGGCTCCAAAACCAGATGTAAGCCACTAGCACTGCAGTAGACGTTATAAATTCATCCATATTTCTACGGCACCGTGCAGGACTCGGCAGATACAGGGCAGAACCTTGTGGCAAAGGTGTGTTGCAATCTTGTCCAATCTCTTTACTCTCTCGTCTCTCTCCCGAGTAGTTGGGGTGGTCGATAGCTCTGGGGCCCTGGAAACAGCTGCCACTCAATGCCTTTGTGATGTGGATGGCGGGCAACACCATCTCCCTGTTCCCTATCATGATGGTGGCGATGATGCTCATCAGGCCGTTCCAGTCCATCTTCAGCTACAAAGACGGTCTGTTGCCCTCTCTTGCCTCCATTAAGAGCTTCCTTTCATCCCTACTCCTTTACTGAAGCAAAATACGTATATAGATGCCACAGAGCTCCACATCTTTTTTCTCTTGGCATCACATGGTGTTTTCTACATGTACATGCCTAGAGTGGTGTCGTCGCTTTGCACTGCCCTCGCGTTCTGATTCATGCTATGGTCTTTTTCGGCCCCCTTTCCCTCCTCTTTCTCTGCTCTTTAATGAAGCTTTTGTCTCGCAGTGTTCCAGAAGCTAAGAGGCGACCAAGCTCTGTTCCAGAAAGCTGTCTACCTGCTGGGAAACGTGATGGCGGTGGGTCTGGGTCTGTACAAGGTCAACAGCATGGGCCTTCTCCCCACTGCCCAGTCTGACTGGCTGGAGTTCATGGAGGACAGACAGGTGGGAACAGCTCCTTCTCTAACTTTACACTCTTTTTTTGCTCTTACTATTGACAGTATCTTGAGGTTTCTTATGGAGGGTTGTCCATGTCCTGAAGAGCACACCTATCAGCTATCACCTATACCTCTACTATATCTGTAATCACATTATTCAGGTCTCTCTTTAAAAGTGTTCCAAATCATCATCCTTATTCAGAGCAAATAACAATTGTGTATGGTGGAGGGGTGAGTGGGTCACAAGCCAATGGGACTGCGTAGGAACGGTCTAGGTTCTGTTTGACTGGGTTGGAGGGTGGGTAGAGAGAACTATGTCAATTGCCTGCAGAGATATAGGTCGACCTCTTGTTGCACTATAGTTTTCTACGGGCAAGACATGCACACACACGCAGACCTGGTTGAGCTGTCTTTGGGTGTCTAGCTGCAGTTCCACGTGTCCGAGACACGCCTTCAGCACACTAGTTACCTCCCCTGCAAGGAGAGAGAGAGAGAGTGCAGTTAGTCCGGTTGTGGTAAAATTATAGGGACTTGCTTATCTCCTTGTTGGCTGCCTGGACTTCCCTAGCGACGCTACCGCTCTCTCCTGACGCTCTTCCGCCGCCTGCAGCAGGTCCTGCAACTGCTGCCATTTTTTCATTCATTCTGTGCGCCGGCCGCCAGACACGCGGGTGATAACGCGGGCTGGAGGAAGAAGGTAGTAGTGTGTGTGGAGTGGTTTAGCAGACGATAGCCATGCCGAGACTGGATTCCGACGTGAAGCTAGACTTCAAGGATGTGTTGGTCCGCCCGAAACGGAGCACGCTCAAGAGCCGAGCAGAGGTGAGGGGGGAAAACAGCTGAGGCTAGAGGGGGTCTAGCTGGGACCTTCCTGCAGGTGGACCTCCACAGAGAGTTCATATTCAGGAACTCCAAGAAGACGTTCAATGGTGTTCCTGTCATTGCCTCCAACATGGACACTGTTGGTACATTTGAAATGGCCGCCGCTCTCTCAGAGGTATATATACCTTGTGTCTATCTCTGTTACTACTCAATGATGGTTTGACCTCTGGTTTCAGTACCACATGTTTACTACAGTACACAAACACTACTCTGGCGAGGAGTGGAAAGAGTTTGCTGCTCGCAATCCAGCTGCTGTGAAAGTGAGGCAACCTGAATATCCCACCTTTTTCACATTCTTCCTTCGTTTAACCCTCCCCCCCCCCTCCCCCCCTGTCTTTTTGTAACAGCATGCATAATCCAGCTGCTTTGAGAATGAGATAATACAAATGCCACCATTTTCATGCATGTATAATACTTTCCATCTTCCCTCCTTCCTCCCTCCCTCTCTGTCTGTCTGTCTGTCTTGTCGACCAGCATGTTGCAGTCAGCTCAGGCTCAGGCTCAGAAGACATGAAAAAACTGAAACTCATTGCCGAGGCCGTCCCTGAAATCAGCTACATCTGCCTTGACGTTGCCAACGGTTACTCAGAGCACTTTGTGGACTGTGTGCGGAAGGCGAGGAGAGACTTTCCAGAATACACCATCGTGGTGAGGGACAAGAGATGAGTTGTTGAAACGTGTGAAACACTTCTGAGGACCTATATATACATAATGTTCTACATGGCAGTTTTTAAATCCGGCCCCTCCTCTCCAGGCGGGGAACGTGGTGACTGGAGAAATGGTGGAGGAACTCTTACTGTCAGGAGCTGACATCATCAAAGTCGGGATTGGACCTGGTCTGTCTGTATACTCAATGTGTCCTCACAGTTTAGTATCCACGACGATATTAATAATATTGTCAGTGAATGCATGATTGTCTCGCTATGTAAATGGTCCCTCCAGAAAGTTCCCCTCAAATTAAAGTTTGTGTGCAAATTTTGTGTCAGTGTCTCGATGAGAGAGTTTCTCTATCATCATCTTTCCCTCTCCCTCGTCTCTCTCTCTCCCTCTCTCCCTCGTCTCTCTCTCTCCCGCCACTCAGGGTCAGTCTGTACCACGCGGAAGAAGACGGGAGTGGGTTACCCTCAACTCAGTGCCGTCATGGAATGTGCTGATGCAGCACACGGTCTTCGAGGCCACATCATTTCCGTCAGTAAACCTTTTCAGTATTATATTATCTCTATTTTACTCTTGCTAGTGCTTTAGCTGCGGTTTGGGGTACTTTTATAGTGTAGCAACAGCTCCATATCTCCCTTTTTTGCCCATTTTTCTAACAGGATGGAGGTTGTACATGTCCTGGAGATGTTGCCAAGGCATTTGGTATGTACTTATATATGCTAATGTCACCCTATTGCTCTGTCTTTATTCCTATGCCTAGCAAAAGCCGCGAAACTTGTGTCTGATTTGAAATTTGGCTCTCTATGCGATGACTAGGTGCAGGAGCAGACTTTGTGATGCTGGGAGGGATGTTGGCTGGTCATGATCAGAGTGGCGGGGAGATCATCGAGAAGGAAGGGAAGAAATACAAACTGTTCTATGGCATGAGCTCGACGACGGCCATGAACAAATACACCGGCGGAGTCAAGGAGTACCGGTTCGTTCAGGTGTATGGTACATATGCAAATCTCTCTCCAGGCAAAATTTTAACGTGTGATGCGTTAAAATTGTGCGAAGTAGAGAGGGAGAGCCTGGAGATGCAGCTAGGACTAATGCACCCAATACTAACAGCTAAAGTGTATGTACTAAAAAGTTCCTGAAGAAAAGAAAGAACTAACTTCTGTCTGGAACGTGAATTAAGATTTCTCTGTCTCTCCGCAGGGCGTCGGAGGGTAAGACAGTCCAGGTGGAGTACAGAGGAGACGTGAAGGCCACAGCACAGGACATCCTGGGAGGAGTGAGGTCAACCTGTACCTACGTCGGGGCCCAGAAACTGAAGGAACTGAGTCGAAGAACCACTTTCATCAGAGTCACTCAGCAGCTCAACAACGTGTTCCAGTGACCACAGGAGGCCCTCTGAGCGCTGTCAGCATTATCATTAGACCACTGCATACTCTATGACTATATGGGTGTTATATTATTGAAATCCAGAATGAAACTTTAATCAAGTACACATTGCATATGAGAGTGCACGCATAATCAGTAGCCTGGCATAATGGCATAGGCTACTGATTATGCGTGCACGCAGGGTTACTGATGTTTTTAAAAACAGATATGAAAATTGCTAAAAAGTAAAAAAACTAGTACAAAACGACTTTTTGTGAACTTGTTCAAACTGGTGTTACTTTCCCTACGAAAGGTCTTGAGCTACTCGTCTCCTCTCCCTCCTCTCCCTCCTCACCTCCTCCCTCCTCTTGCACTTCCTCACTTCCTCCCTCTGCCTGTACATTCTCCCCTCCACTTTCATTTGTCCCTCCCTCTCTCAGCTCCCGACGCGCTCTTGTCAGCAATTCCTCCAGATTTCCACCACCATCACGTCCACTCTTCTTAATGCCCACCATCTTCTGAAGCAGCTTTGCTCCAGGCTCCTCCTCCCCCCTCTCTCCTCGCCCCTCCCTCTTCTTCCTCAGAGCCAGTTTCATGGCCGCCATTTCCTGCAACTCGTCTCCCTCCGCCGCAATCTTCTCTCTCTCCACCTCGTCTCTCAGGTCAACCATCTCCCGCAGGAGTGACCCTTCGACCTCCGTGCTGCCAAACTTGTTGCCCAGCTCCTCTGTCATGTGTTCCCTCACAGCTGCCATACTTCTCTCCCACAACAGCTTCTGGGACCTCACGTCCCTACAACACACACACGGCAAATGCAATGCATTGTCGGCGAGCAAATGCGAGTGTAAAATTTCAGCAGATGTATGTATGTATACGGAAAAAAGCAGAAACTACCATTCCTAAACTACACAATTTTCATGTGAAACACACACACATGATGAATGTAATCGCACGATGAAATGAGCAAATGAGATCTTAGACTTTCAGCAGATGTACGTACAAATTAATGAAGCAGTACGGTATGTAAAGCGACCATCAAAGTAGAATATTGCATAGCTTGGTTGGCTTGCCGTGCTTGCAAAACACAAAAAGCAAAAGTAAAAGCAGAAACTACCATTCTTAAACTACACAATTTTCATGTGAAATTGCAGTACCTGGCAGTATTTGAGACTCTCATGAGCTGATCTCCTTTATCCTGGTGAAAGTACTGCATGTCCAGCCACTGACTGGGTTCAGCTGTAATACATTTTATTATTCTCTCTGCTCCCTCATCCAGCCCCTGGTAACACACTGCAGTGATAAACACATCATGTGAGACTCATGTGACTGTCACATGTGGGCTCACGTTTGAGGATGATCTTTGATATCGCCTTCAGAACTGGTCTGTTACTGCAGGCATCGTTAATAAAATTCGACTTGATCTGGAAAAATAGAGTGAATTAAAGGACACCTCTCATAATTGACACCTTAGTTCTGCACTATACTAATAAAGGACATTTTCGGTGTCCCCAAGTTGCCCCTTATTCAGAGGTATCAATCCTAACCTTGCCAGGGTTAACGCAGAGGACTGAGATTTTGTCATCAGCAAATCGTCTCTGGAGGCAGTAGGCAAACATTACCTGCAGGGAAACCAGCTCAGTAATCTCCAGCAGCAAGTCAGTATACTACACTTCCAAGTGAGTATAATAGTTCACAAGTTAGTATACTAGCACAACAAACAGTATACTAGGTCAGTAAACTATAGCAGCTCAGTAATCTCCAGTATACTACTCACATTGTATAACATGGAGTTATAGTAGGCCATGAATCTGCTGTAGCACTGTTCTCCGTTCATGTTACTCGGGTCGAATTCCGCACTGGAATGGGCTGCGGACGTGAGCAGCACCACCCGAGCCCTGCCCTTTCCCTCCCGCCCCATCTTCAGCAGTGGGTGGAGTTCTAGTGTCAGTAGACACGGCCCCAGGTGGTTCACCTGACAATTAATCATTAACTATATTTTAGAATTTACATATATCAAATTGGAAGCTTCCAAATTACATTTGCAATCGCCATACCTGGAAATGTCTTTCAAAGCCATCAACAGTTTTCTCTGAAGAAGGTATATATAAAGTAGGTACACACAAGACTGGGACTGGGTCCAGTAGATCCTCTGTTTGACTCACCAAATCTGACAAAGACGACGCCATCGCAGTGCACGAGGTAGTTGAGGTGGGTGAACTTCTCCTTGAAGGCCTTGACAAACTCCTTTACTGACGCCAACGACGACAGATCCAGTTTCATACTCTCCACAGTCAGTTCAGCTCCAGACCCCTCCCCCTGTCCTGATTTTAAGCTAATCACCTCGTTCTTGAAGGTTACCATGTCCTAGACATGCGCATGCGCAGTAACGGCAGTACAGAGCACTACTGCAAAAGTCTAGTCAAACCTGTTCGCTCAATTCCGTGCTCCCAGCCAGGACTATGTGGACGCCTTCTCGAGTTAGCTTTTTTGCCAGCTGCTTGGCTGTCTCGTAGCCGATCCCGCCTTTTACAGTGGCTCCAGTCACGAGAGCAACCACTGAACGTGCAGAGGTCTGCTCCGTCTCCCCTTCGGACTCTCCGCCGGTCGCAGCTGTTTCTGCGACTTCCACCTGAACAGGACCACGCTCAGCAATGGCTGCCATCTCTCTGTAGTGTAGTGATGTCCAATGTCGGCCGTTCACAACTATATAACAGCCACTTGCACTTCTGAGCGAATTGTTTGTGAGAGCAGGGGCAAAAAATAGTACGCGCCCCTTTTATTTTTGACTCGCTCGTGTATTTTTTGCGCTTCGATTGCGGTATGATGATAAGATGTTTACCTATAGAAACTCCACAAAATAAGAATAAATCTGCAATGCTGGTATAGTTGATCAATAATTAATTAGTTCACAGCAATCACTATTAATTATAGACAAGCTAAAAATGAGCGAAATATATTATATATAATTATCAGACAAGAGTTTCCGACTTTGATTCTGCCACGCCTTCTTCTGACCCTAACCCATCTGCAACACGAGAGAGAAAATAATATGTAAGAAGTTGAACACTGCTGAGGTCATTGGCGGAAGTTACTGAGGCGATAAGCTATTCTTTCGCATCCACAAATTGTTCACAAAGTTTTTTCGCCAGATTTCGCAACAAAACTGATTAGCAAGAAAATGATTTTTCAATGACCTTCTGACCTTCTAGTGGTGCTTTCTTCTCTCCCTCTCCTTCCTCTCCCCCTCCCTCCTTCACTTCGCCTCCTTCCGACTTCTCTCCCTTCCCCTCTGCAGGGTCAGAGGTCACAGTGGGTGTGGCCTGTGACGATCCCTCCTCTTCCTTTGTCTCTTCCTTCTCCTACAGTACACATCATATCATGTAACTGCGTGTAATCACTGGCATGGGTTGAAAAACACGTCAACAAGATAGAGTTACATGTAGGGAATTGCTCAGTACCTTTACATCGACTCCAGACTTGCGTGGCTTTGGTTTTGGGCGTGGTCGAGGTGCAATGGGGGGAGTCTTGTGGGTCGTTAAGGGGGAGGAGTGATGGGTGGAGTCTGAAGATATCTTCTCTGACAGAGCTGGACTGCTCTCCTCTGACGATGGCTGTAGAAAATGAGGCATTTTGTCAGTGTTGCAAGAGGTCAGAGAGTGATTTCCAAACACTGAGCTGTCAAATATTGCTTTAACTTTAGGAGGAGGGAAATTAGGCCTAAGAGTGAAGATGTCACAGCTGACTGACCTTTGACCTCTGTTGTGGCGAGGGACGAGATTTGAGTACACCAGTCAGCTGTGAGGGGGCGAGGCCTGGGAATGGCATGGCAGCCACGCCCCCCACCGGTCTCCATCGCTTCTCCCCCTCCTCCCCGTTCTCATCCTTCCCCATCTCCATACCAAAGTCCACCGACTTGCTCTTCACGGGCTTCTTCCGCACAGGGGGCGGGGCCTTCTTCTGGAGTTCAGGGGTCATGCTGACTCGGTCCTCTGCCTCTCGTTCCTCCTCGCTCCCCTTCGTTGGCGATGTCGTTTGTCTCCGTGGTGATTTGTGAGGTTCGAGAGTGGCCTCGGGATCGCTGGTCACTCCATCTTCTTCGTCTCCTTCTTCCTTTGCCTTTGGTCGACTGAACAGTTTAGACAAGCCACTCCTACAAGAGAAGGCAGTGTGTGTGTGTGTGTGTGTGTGTGAAGACAAGATGGGGGAATGAGGAGAAGAGGAGGTAGGCCTTGGCAGATTATATGCTGCCTATTTTATCAACACTTTCCATATGTATGTACGTACGTGTGCACAAAATGTGGATTCCGTGGTTGTAAAAGTCAACAGTTGTTTTTAAGCAGAAACATCTCGCTTTAGGCTATTTTGCCCCGACATGCAACCTACACATCTACTTACAGTAGATTAGTCTACAACGTGGGCTCAAAGTACACAGCACTATGATAAGCCACTGTTTCTGACCTCATGTATAGAGACAAAATGAGGACGACTCACTTTTTTCTGTTTTCTCTGACGGTCTTTGATTTCCTCTTGTCGATGCTCCTACTGGGAGAGGCCTCCAGAGGGCTCCGCCCACCGTCGACGCCCAGCAGATCCTCAGTACTCTTCTTCTTATCCGCCTTCTTCTGCTTCTCCCTCTCCTCCCTTCTCCCTCTTTTCCCTCTCCCTTTCCTCCCTCTCCCTCTCCTTCCTCTGTCGTTCCTTCTCCTCCCTCTCCCTCTTCTCCCTCTCCCTCTCCTCCTTCTCCTTCTCCTTCCTCAACCTCTCCCTCTCCTCTCTCTCCTTCTTTTCCCTCTCCCTCTCTTCCCTCTCCCTCTCCTTCCTCTCCTTCTCCTCTTTCTTCGTCTCTTTTCGGGATTTCTTACGATCTTTGGCCACGCCCTCCTCAGACGGCGAGGGAGAAGGTTCCTTGTTAGGGGCAGTCGGTATTTCAAGAGATGACGAACTTTCATCTGCAGCCGTGTCGTTTGTCGACGTTGAATCGTCGATCGCTCTCCCTGGAGTGCTCACAAGAGGTGGGGAGAGTGTGTCGTGGGGTGGGGAGGGGGGAGGGGTCAGTGGCGGAGACCGTCCTGCGGTCTTGAAGGTGACTTTCTCCGAGGCTGATTCAGGTGAAGATGGCTCTTCCTCCACCACCTCTCCCTCCGTCTCCTCTCTTTCCTCTGAATCGTCGTCTTCTCCCACTGGCTCCTCTTTGACCTCTGACTCCATCTCCTCTGACTCCACGTTGTCTTCCTTCTTTGCCCCCTCCTCGTCTGTTTCCTCCACAACCTCCTCTTCTTCTTCTTCTTTCTCTTTCTCCTCGTTCACATCCACCTCTTTCTCTCCCTCGGTCTTCTCCTCACTAGAGGAGGCAGGAGGAGGAGGAGGGGATATTGAGAGGGATGGGGGCTCTTTGCCAGCAGCTGCGTCAGTCTCCGCGTTGCTCTCGGCGACCTTGGTCTTGGTCTCGGCAGGGAGAGGGAGAGGGGTCTTGGGGACGGTTCCTCTGGTCCCCTTCTTCTCGTCCTCCTTGGCCGCACGGAGCGAGTTCTGTTCAGCATCTTTCACTGCCTTCACAAAGTCACCTGACAGTCACATGACACCCATTACATCATCAACACTACCCACTCACAACATGCAGTTACCCAAAGAAACACCAAAGCTATGTACATAAGCCCCTACCGTCAACACATAGTAATGACATTAATTAGCAAAGCCACACCCACCAACATCGACTTCGTCCTTGGCCTGAGCGAGATGAGCAGGTTTGTGAGGTCGTCTGTTGGCCCCGCCCCCTTTCTGGAGTCGGGCGGGCTTTGGGCGTGACTTCACGATGTGCTGCAGCTGCGGGGCTTCAGTCTCCAGCGGGCCTGACGGCAGATCAACTGAAAGATGAGAGGGAGAGAAGAGGTTAACAATGCATACTACAAACACTGTGTGTAGCTCACTGGAGTCAGAGAAAGTAGAGATCGGTCTCCTTCTCTTGACCTTTGGCTGTGACTCCTCCCCCTCCACCCGGAACGTGAAGGCCCGCGAGACCTTCTGGTCAGGAGTGGCTCCAGAACTGGTCTTCTTCTGCAGAGCCTTTTGCAGCTTTATCTGCACGCCAGGAGGAGGAGGAGAAAACGATATTACAGAGGGCGGAGATGAAACGAAAGTCTAGCGCCGTATTGTGAACCAGGCTTCATTAGAAAGAGGAAGTAGTGCATGTTTTTGCTGATACTAAAGTTTCTCTGCCGGTTGTGATGTAGTGTGTAAGTTATAGACAAGTGAAGAGAAGAGGAGACATGGACTCACCAGTTTACTGTTGATTTTCTCCAGCTTGGCGAGTGTCTTATCGACCAGGTATTCAGATATCGTGGCCGCGAGGTCAAGGTTCGACGCGCTGATTGGGTTGATAATCTCCGAGACGACTTTGTGAACGACTGTCTTCTTAGCGACGTCAAATTCACTTCCCATATCAGAGACTATCAGTGTGTTTAGAAGCTGACGGTCCTTTTAAGGGGAGGGGAATGGGAGCGAAGAAAGATGTGGATATTTTCATCGAGAGTGCAACTGAGACATAGTGACTGGCAGTCCAGTAAAACATGCACTTAGCTACAACTCAAGGATGAAAGTATCTCGCAATTTCAACTTGTGTATGGTTAATGAGTTTATTTTTGAGTGTCTGAAAATGAACAGCAACCATTCACAAACACAACACAGCTATTGGTAAACATCTTCAAAATACCCCACGTCCAATTACTGGGACACTAGTACAAACCATATGCAGTACTGCAGACTATAGGAAGTATATGGAGTTGTACTGTATGATGCAGGTGGTAATGGAATGTCAGGAACGAAGGAAATGAACAGCTAATGAACAGCTAATGCACACAGACATGTTGACAGACCTTGTCGGTGAGAAGGCTGGGGCAGGCCTTGACACTCTGCGATACCATACGTTCCGAATTACCCTGGACAGGGAGGGAGCAGGGGGGAGAGGAGAGAGAGAGAGGAGAGGAAGAGAGAGAATTTCATACCATATAAGTCCACACGCAACTCCTGTTTACAGTTGCAGGCTATGGTTGTGATTGTAGCTCCAGGCATGTGTATATACATTCATTACACTTTAGCCTTGAGCAAACCCGCCATCCATACACACACGCAACGCCATAACTATCTCGTGTACAATAAGTCTAGTCTGTACACTTACAGCCTTCCTTTCCCCCCTTCTTTATATACCAGTATTTCACATAGGAATATAACATACAGAACCCTTCTCCCCCATTCTCTCTCTTAACTGCCCGTAATCTATTCTCACACTGAAGACACGCCCCCACCTCCCCCCTCACACACTCACACACTCACTATCAGTAATGTACAGACCTGTACGTGCTCGTGGTGAAGAGCTCCCATCAACTCACCAACCAGTTCTGCAACCTGGGCCCTCACACTCTCCAGTTGCTCCTGCTCCACATTAGGAGCATACAATCCATCTGTCAACTGTAGGGACCACAGACACTGACTGACTGTCTGTTGCAGGGTTTTATATAGTAACTCTCCACCCACTCTTAGAATAACACTCAGGATATTCTTGGATATCCTTGGTTACTTTCAGTATACTGTTTAGTATACTCTGCAGTTTCAATATGCACTGAAATAAACTTTGCAGGCAACTTACCTGGATTCAACCGCTGGATATTATATCAGGATACTATCAGTATATTTCAGTATACTACCATGTTGCCACACAAACGAGGATAACAATGGACGCAGGTCCAGTGGTACTAATACCTTGTACCCTCTATTGATCCCCTTTCAGTTGCCGCGGGCAACAACCGATCACAGAACACAACGCGAAAACATGTTAACACCGGAAAATATGTAATTTCTCTCTGTGCATGGTTGTTAGGCAACCACACCTCATCCCTCACCTGAACAACTTTGTTGGCTTCTTCACGGATGAGGGTTGCCTCGGCAACAAGCTCCTCCCCCTCGGTCTCCTCCGTCCCTGTTCCGGTGAGCCCACGCTCACTCCACTTTAGAAGGTCTTCCAGCTGTACCAGCTCCCTGCTCACCACTCCCTGCGAGGTCACATGCAGGTCATGTGATCACTGATTTAACCCTTTCCCCACACTTCTTACCCTAAAGCCCTTATACATCTATTTCCCTTTGTAAGCCCAGCAGTAACCCCTTACACTCTGCTGTGTGGTGGTGAGGTCTATAACTTTAACCCCTTACACTCTGCTGCGTGGCGGTGAGGTCTATAACTTTAACCCCTTACACTCTGCTGTGTGGCGGTGAGGAGTCTCTGTCTGTGTCGGGCGGCCAGTTCGATCTTGAGTCTCTCGTCGGAGTGGTTACGACAGAGGTAGACCTGGATTCTCTGGACTTCGGTCTCCAGTTCGCGGGGCTCCCTGGCAGCTGCCTTCCCAATGTCGTAGAGAGGGATGGGCATCACTCTCAGGGTGTAGTTACTGTAGACAGAGAGAGTGGGGAGCGGGGGATATAGATGTGCATGAGTCAAAAATGATACCTCAAACTTCATTCATGGCAGTAAAGATCGTAAAATCATCTCCTCAAAATTTAACACTAATCTGTGGAGAGAGGAACTCACTGTTCCATGGAGGAGGCCACATCCCTGAAGCCATGGAGGGAGGTGTCGTTGTGATCCCAGATCACTTCCCGAAGACAGCAGTTGGAGAGGAGAGCTTTGGCCAGTCTCCGTGCCCCGTGGTTTCCCATCCCGTTACCGCTGCATGTGAGAGAGAGAGGGTTTCAATTTTAGTTGTGAATGAGAGGGAGGGGAAGACAAAGGCTGTGATGAAGAAGGAAAAAGACAACGAAAAGAAAGGCGAAGAAAAAAAACGGGAAAAAAGAAGAAACGAAAAGGAGAAGAGGAAGAAGAAAAACTAAAAACGAAGAGAACGTAAAAAAGAAGAGGAAAAAGGAAGTGAAAAGTAAACGAAGATGAACGAAAAGAAGAGCGGAGGAGGGGAGGGGCTGACCTGATGTTGAGTGAGTGAAGGGATCTATTCTCGGCCAGAGCCTCCAGGACGACGGCAGAGCCATCTCTGAGGTGGGAGTCGGCCAGACAGAGGGAACGGAGGTGGCAGTTGTCTGACGTCAGGAACTCCGATATCCCGTTCAGAGCTGCTGTTCTTGAGCTGTAGAGAGCCAGGAGGAGGAAGAATGGCAGATGAGGTCGCAATTGAGAGTGATTGTACTGCTCTAGCTACAGTCAAGACGTTATGGTCGGCCTGTCTTTCCCTCCACATGCTCACTAAAAGTAGGCTACTCAGCATGCAGTACTTCACGCACAAAATCTTCTTGACCAAAAATCTTTAGTCAACAACTGAAAATGTTGCACCTTCAAAATTTGGCGCCATTACATTCTTCACCACACTGTACAACCAAGAGTCTAAAACTCACTTTCCTTTCCCGTTGAAATTCCGGCCAATGGAGAGGTGGGTGATGCTCTTGTTCATCCTCACCGCGGCAACGTAGGCCACCAGACAGTTGTCAATTCCGCTCTCCGACACGTCCAGTCGCTCCACGCAACCTGCCTTCGATATCACCTTGGCAACGGCGCTGGGGTCGCGACCCGAACCGAGGTCGTTTCCGCTGAGATTGAGGACAATGTTTTGGACGTTTGGATTGACACACAGTCCCTCCAGCAAACCTCTGGAGATACGGTGGGCAATAAAAAGAGAAGTTTGGCAGGGGAGCAAGAGAAGAGGGAGGAGGTCAAGAAAGATAAAAAAGAGAGAAAAGCGTGAGGGGGGCAAAAAGAGAGAAGAGGCGGGGGTTGATAAAGATGTGGTGATCTCAGGCAGTCCACTTACACTGCCATTGCTCCCGTCAGCTTGCAGCCGGAGAAGTTGATGGTTGCTATGGAGATGGCGGAGCTGAAGAACTGTTGCAGCTGTGAGGCAGTCTTTGGTCCGTGCACACCTCCCCTCCTGCCAGGGAGACAACACACCTCATGCCTCAAGAGCTGGCAATTCACGTTTACATTCTCCCAAACCCCAGTTGGATATGGATCGCTGAATTATAATTATTTTCCCACCAAATTACAAACCTTTTAGGAAAGTACGATGGTAATATCACGAATAAATTGTTTTTAACACACAATTACAAGACTCTCTTTCAAATGTTGCGTTTGAGTAAATTTTTTGTTGCAACCATTTTTTTTATGGTACAGTAGAGTATGGTTTACACATTGCTTACTTGGAGCGTCCAGAATTAATTGAGAGATCCAAGACACGCAGGTGTTGGTTGCACCCCCTCATCAGTACCGGGGTCACCTGACATCACATGATACGTCATGTGACACTCACATGATCAACCGACAGAGGGACTCACGAATTCGAAGCTGAGCCCGCAGTTAGAGAGGTTGAGTGTGGCGATGGTCTGGGGTTCCTTTAAAAATCCCAGCGACCCCTGGGGGTCCGGCCCCAGGGGATTCGATGAGAGGTCAAGGTGCACTAACGAGTTTTTCATCAGTTTGTTGTTGAGCATGCAGTTTGCTAGTGTGGTAGCAGCTGGAGAAAGGAGGAAAGAGGGGAGAGGGGAAGGGGAACTTCTACCATCTTTTCTGCATGGACCCACCATATACAGTTGCTTACACCATGTATGTTAGCCTGTTGTAGCAGACATGTACGTAGGTGTAACTAGGTTGTCTGGATACATGTGGCTTGTGACTACAACATGTGTTTACATGTAGGTGTACATGAATCTAACAAGCCGTGATGTAATTATCTACACATCTACAAGTCTGCTACATGACTATTACAAGATGATCTTTTCCCTCTCTTTCCCTCCCTCCTTTGCTCTATACAACTTCTCTCTTTAGTTCTGCCTCTCTCTCTAACTGTATTCTCAGTGACCTCTGACCTCTGGGAGTAATCTTGCAGTTGGCCAGTCGCAGTTCCTGCAGTCCGTGTGCCAGCAGTTCCAGAGCAGCTCCCAACGACTCCACCGCTGATGGGTTGACAGTGAATCAGGGAGAGAAGAGGAGAGGAGGGAGGAGAAAAGATGATCAATGACACCACCGAACCCTGACGTGTGGTCATGTCCACGTCCACTAATACTAGTAGATGTTGACTTATAAAACATTGACAAAATTTGCCGGTAAGGTTATTGCGCAAAGGAGCATATTTCGGCTTATTTAGCTATCAAGCGTGCCTCGAAACCAAAATCCAAACATTTCTCCAAACTTATTTGGACTCTCACCTTTGTCGTCGAGAGGATTGTGTGAGAGGTCAAGGTGCATGAGAGATGTCCTCGGGTTGTTTTTCAGTGCTGTCGACAGTCTCACAACATTGTCACTGTGTGTGAGAGATGAGGGAGAAGTGGAGGTGGGGGGAGAAATCAGAGAGACATGCAGTGTGCGTGCAAACGTCACATGGAGTGTTGGTGATGATCTGAGGTGAGGATGAGGGAGGAAATGGGAGGCTTACGGTTTGAGGCTGCAGTTGCTGAGAACCATTGTCCTGAGGGCTCTCGAGCCATTCAGAACGTAACCAATCTCTTCCAGTAGATCCACGTCCTACGAGAGAAGGGAGTGGAGAGAGAGAGAGGAGTAGAGAGAGAGAGATAGAGAGGAGTAGAGAGAGAGAGAGAGAGAGATAGAGAGAGAGAGAGAGAGAGAGAAGGGGAGTGGAGAAAAAGAGAGAGAAGGGAATGGAGAGAAAGAGAGGAGTAAAGAGAGAGAGGAGAAAGAAAGAAAGGGGGGGGGGAGATGGAGAGCAGAGCGACAACGTGGAGCACAGTTCCTACTGTTCTGTTGTCCTTCTCGATGATTCCTTCGAAGAATTCGCTGTGCCTCAGAGCACTCACAATCGGTCGGATTTCCCTGCAGCCAGAGAGTGCGAGGGAGGAAGGCCATATTCTCCTTTGCACGCACACACAGCCATTAAATAAAGTCTCTGTACCATTTTCACTATCCAAAAGTGTTCTATATCATCATCACGGTATATTTTGCAGACTTTACTCTTGTTTAGTTTAGGCCCACATATACACAAATATATCTCGTTCCGGTATTTTGGCCATATTAAACAATATTTGTATTACACTGGGAGTTTTAGAGAAATTAGTTCGCACAAGTTTATTGCTGTGTACAATATGGTATATAGTCATAATGGGGAGTGTATATGGGAGTTGTATGTACATAATGTAAATTCCATACTTACTTGGGAGCCAAATGGTTGAAATCATGCAATTTGAGGTCCCGGAACCCGTGAGTGAGGTACACGTTCCTCAGATACTGCCGAGAGAGAGAGGGAGTGTGTGAGAGAGGTTTGGTGGGCTAATGAGCAGGGGCTTACCCACGTCACCCCCTCGTTGACGGGGACGCCGAAGAAGTCGCAGAGGAAGCCGTAGGAGGTGATGAAGCCGTGGAGGGAGGTGGGGTCGAGGCGCTCCATGGCACTCAGGAGGGAGTCTCGCAGTCTTGTCGTGTCCTCTCTCAGAGACACCGGAGTGAACAGTGTCTGCATCAACATTCTGGGGAGTGAGTGAGGGGAGGGAGTGAGGGGAGGGAGTGAAGGGAGGGAGTGAAGGGAGGGAGTGAAGGGAGGGAGTGAAGGGAGGGAGTGAGGGGAGGGAGTGAAGGGAGGGAGTGAAGGGAGGGAGTGAAGGGAGGGAGTGAAGGGAGGGAGAGAAGGGAGGGAGTGAGGGGAGGGAGTGAGGGGAGGGAGTGAGGGGAGGGAGAGAAGGGAGGGAGTGAGGGGAGGGAGTGAGGGGAGGGAGTGAGGGGAGGGAGAGAAGGGAGGGAGTGAAGTAAGTTTTGCTCACTCGAGAGGAGTGACAGGGAAAACGTTCTTTAGCTGTGCCGTGATCAGACCAAGAACTTCGACAGAGTCCTTCTTGTCCAGATGGAACTTTAGTGGCCGCGGCTCTCGACTGAGGTGGAATGTCAGCTAGTGGTAGAGATGATGACATGTCACACTGAATTGAATGATCTGGAGGAGGGTTATTTACCGTCTTTGTCGTGCACTCCACTTTCTGGATTTTCAGAAAGTTGAAACTTGTTTCCAGCTGTGGAAAGAGGAGAGAAGAGGGTGGGAGGGGAGAAGAGAGGGGGAAGAGAGGGAGAGGAGGGGGAAGGAGGGGGAAGGGGAAATGCGTAGAGCAACGGAAGGAAGCAGCGGTGAATTGAAAGATTCCAAACAGAAAATGAGACGATGTGTTTGTACACAGGGAGTGGAGTGAGCAGCGTACACAGCGTCCCAATAAGATTGTCGAGTGTGAGCGTAAATAGTTTAGAGTTTTTAAAAGTCGTCACAAAACATTACTCTTTGAAATTTCCCCAGAAAACTGGTGAATGACGGAAGAGACTTGGGGGAAAGACGGAGAGAGGGAGAAGGAGAAGGAAAGGGAGGACAGTCCTACCTTGGCAGTTGGTCTGTGGGAGAGAATAAAGCACTTGCTACTGGATATGACCTAGCAGAGAGAGGGGGGAGCGATGGGAGAAAATTAATACAGTCAGAGAGTGGGCTGAAGGGAAAGGCAGGAATGTAATCACTTATGGATTAATTGTATTCATTGAACCACACCTACATACATACATAGTATGCACACAATGTAGAGAGCAAGGAAGAAGGTGATGTGAAGAGAAGAGAGGAGGGAGACATACCAAGACCCTTGGCTCAGTGGTCTCTCCTTTCTTCACCACGATCTCGATGGACAGAGACTTCTTTAGAAATATCGTCTTCTCTCCCGTCAAAATCTGCTTCTCTGCGGCTAAAATAAATAGCGTTTTCAAAACACAGTCGGGGCAAATGTAAACGTGTATACCGGCTAATGCAGACCACTCAAAATGCCTCGAGACTATGCCAAGACTAACAACGCCTCATTAATGGTTCGGTGTAGTGGAGCCATTTGCCAAGAGAAAGAGAGAGAAGAGAGTGGTAGGGCCTGGCAGAAGGTGACTGTTCATTAGCTCCACCTATATAGCCCTACCCTGGCTCCGACAATGCACATAACTACACTGATTCATAAGTGATCTGGTCATTCAGGACGCAGATCTAGTTAGGACACTCTGATCAGGACGCACATCTGGAGTGTCCTGGGCGGAGCACCGTTGGCCTAATTACATATTACGTGCCATCACGGGTATGTTATGGACAAGATGAATGGGTCATTAGGTGTCAAGTAACAACACAACACTACTCGTCCAGACGTCCACTGGGGATGCATGCCACAAGTCTGCACCAAACCCATAACTACTGGATTGTGTTATCGACAACAAATGTCTGTTTGATTTCCCCCCAAACCCACAGTCGTCTTCATGTTTTCACCTAGTTGGGGTTGTCGAATTTACGCCTAGATTACCATCTCCTTATTTGTCAGTTGGCCTTGTTTGGTGGTCGTATATGTACCTTCCTGTTTCGCTGTTGGTTAGGTTACTATCTCGTTAATGTTCTTTGCCTCGTTCGCTCGTCGTATACGTACCACCTCAGTTTTTTCAGATTACCATCTAGTGGTTGGTTAGATGTACATACATACAGCTCAAGGTAGGCCAGTTCATCACACAGAGTGCGGTCTGGCTGGGACACACAGAGAGTAAACAGAATAACTCTTTCGTGTCCCGCTGTACAAACTTAGTAATCTTCACTCAGTGTGCCCAACTAGCCACAGTAGGGGGCCTTGCCATGGTTTCACTGCCTTCTAGAATAGGCCCATACCGCAGCTAAGGTAGCTCCATTACCAGCGACAGGGCTATCTCTATCTCCTGAAATGCACCACAAAGGTGGTGACATGGAAACGTGCAGCAGCTTGTAGGTAGGCTTGTCTGGGACATATTATGGAGGCTCTTAGAGAAGCCAGCGGCCGTTAGGCCTGCGAGCAGGTAAAACTGAAAGCTAACAATCAGCTGCGCATACAGCAGGATTAGCTACAGCAGTCTCTCACGACTGCAGGTTACCTCGACACGCACAGCTCTCGCAGCGTGCCACATCCCATCGCTCCAAGAGCAGAGACCGACAAAGCGCAGTCTTCCGCTCCTCCGCACACAGACACACATCACTCACTGGTTAGCGGCAGCTCTTTGCCGAAGACGTCTAGGTCTCCAGACGGCGTGGGAGTCAGGCCCTCTCGCGCCATCCTTCCTCTACCGCTGCCTGCACTGCGAAAAAGGTTCTCTCCCTCGCTCTTTTCTCTAAAACCGCACACGCCTTGCAGGTTAATGAATTATTCATGAAATGTTTTAACAACGCCCACCGCGTGTATAGTGCTCCAAATAGAGCGCACTCTATATCTAAAAGATGGCGGACGGAGACAGGAGCGGAGAGCCTGGGCTGGAGCTAGCGCGGCAGGCCAAGGAGGCGTTTGATATGCAGAGCTACGAGAGCTGTCTGTCGTCACTAAACAAACTAATGGAGGTCCGCAGGCACGACAAGAGAGTAGCACACAACCGCGCCGTGGCTCGCTACCTGCTTTCCAACCTGACCCTCACAGACGAATTCAGGAGACACCTCCACACATTGAAGACTCAGGTATATACAGATTTGTCTCCCATGCTAGACTCCTTTTCTGGCTAGTATTTGCTCACGTGATCATTAGTGGGCGTGTCTAGTTCGACAGAGAGGCAGAAGGAAGTGGGTTGGAACAGAGTGTGAGTGAGAAGGCGGTGCTGCTGTTCAACCAGGCCCTCATCCACCGCCGGGTAGGACACAGTCTGTGTGTGATGCAGTGCCCTCATAGATACCGTAGTATATATGGCGTGCTGGTACTCAGTTTCCTCCGTTTTCTATTCAGCTACATCAGAACACTCAGGCGATCGATATTCTAGACCAGTTGGTCCAAGTCTCGGATGCTCTCAGTGAGTTTTGCAACTGTCTCTTACAAATAAACCACCAGACTATGTTGCCCCCCCTCCCTCTCTCTCCTCAGCTGACTCTCTGTCCACCGAGAGCAGTCTTCTCCTCATAGAGCTCTACATCGCCACCCACCAACTGGACAAGGCCGTCACACACATCGACCACGTCGAGCTCAGACTCTACGGACAACCTATGAACGGCCGTGGAGACAACGACGGGGACGCCCCTGTCGTCAACGACCAGTACCGTCCCCGCATCCATTTCTGCAAGGCTCAGATTCACCTGCTGAACAGGAGTGTCAAGTCGTGCAAGAAAGAGCTGAAGAGTTACACCTCTATGGCTGGAAATGTGAGTAGTTCAGAGGTCGTGGGGAAAAGTCTTCTCTTAAATTCTTTTTCTCTCCCCAAGAATAGTTCTTGAATGCATGATTTAAGCACACCTCAATGGACACATTCATTAGTGTCTGGATTAGAGAGGTTCCACTGTATTCTGCAGACTGCCTGTGCCCAGTACCTAAAGGCCCACGCAGAGTACCTTCGCCAGAACTACCGCAAGGCCCTCAAGGTCCTAGGCTCCGCCCCCAAGAATCCGATTGGTCCGGACACTGGCGAATGCCTCAGCTCGTACTTCTTCAACGACCTCGGATGTGTTCAGTGCACTCTGGGCAAGTACAGTCTGGCCGCCCACTACTTCCGCAAGGCCTTGGAGGAGAACGACGCTGCACTCAACGGCTTCCCTCCTCTCGACAAGGGTGAGTACCTTTCTTACACCGCCAGGTCCCATTACTATTGCTATGAGCATGCCATGTTTAGCTTGTTTGTGATTAAAACTTTTTTCATGCATACTCAATGACAGCAGCTACACCTCCTCGAAAGAAAATATTTTGCTGTGCTTGCTCAGATCACAGATATTGTCACCTTTACTATAAAGGTGATTGGTTTATCGCTTTCTCCCCCCTCCATCTCTGCGGCAGCCACACTACAGGAGGCCACATGGGGGTCTGGGGTCAACTCGTCGCCACGTCATTCTCTACAACCTCGACTCCAGCAGCTGTATGCCGGTCACCCCACCGCAGCGTTTGACTCCCTGCTGGAGGTCGTGCACGGTCTATACCACACGAACCCTCGACCTGTAGGGCTGAGACTAGGCCGAGGCCGTGCATCGCTTGCACAGGCTCAGGTCACACACACTCACCACACACGTCACCTAGATTTAGTGTCCTCAGATTCAGAGTGGCTCGTATTGTTACACTACATGTTGGCTAGTTTCTCATGATTCACAAAGTTGTAGAATGGTTCAATTTTTGTTGAAAGTTCGCTCCATGTTCCCCTTCCTGTCTGCTGCAGATGGAATGAGGTGATATCTCAGAAGAAGACTATACAAGAACACCGCTCGTCACTGCACACTGGTTGGGGAAGGGTCTTCACCGAAGTCTGCTGTCGTCCGGCCCCCATGCCCAACTCAGTCTGCAAGCTCTCTACAAATAAACACACCCCTCCCTTCCCTCCAACCACACCCAAAAACCCCCACCAACACCACCAAAAAACACACCCCCCCAAACCACCCAACAAAAAAAACAACAACCCAACCCCACAAGTGTCTCTTATTTCACTATCCTCTCATTCAGTGCCGAGTCCACTCCCGTCAGCTGCATGCCACCTCCAACCCTCGAGTTTGCCGCCTAATTCTGTCTCCGAACGCCAAGTTCCTTCTCCTCCCAACACACACAGTCGTGTCAGACGACGACTTCGACCTCACCCTCCAGTCCCTCGCCCCCCTGGACCCCCCATTCTCAGGTCACACAGAAACAATCGTCAGTTTCTCTCTACAGGTCAGAGGGTCACACCAACAAGTTTCGCATCCTCATTTCTTCTCTTGTCTTCTACTACCAACTTTCATCTTTCTCCAGGGATCGTGTTTTCATGTTGTCCACATGTTTGTTTTTGTTTTCTCCTCCACCAGTGTGTCATATTATATATACGCTTCTGTGTTGACACTTGGTAGAATCGTGCTATCCTTTCCTTTTACCTCTATCTCCTGTCAGGTGTGTACGTTCTGGCACATGCCAGCTCTGTGTCTCGAGGTCTTGAGACCCAGTCCACCAGTCTGGCTTCGCGTCGCGAGAACTCCTAGCCACACACTCTTCTCTCTGGCG
>CASHTH010004317.1:0-99801 GCA_030341885.1 Geodia barretti
GTAACATCAAAGCAGTACTACCTATATATTATGAAAAACGAGAGATGACACCTGATTATGGACATATTTTAACATCACGATGAGTGTCTTAGGTTGCTCTCGTCCCTGCTGAGATTCCATTTAATCCCACCCACAGGTGTTTGAAGTGGCAGGGGGAGGGGAGGACGGGGAGAATGACGACATTGTCGACGCTGACGTCACCAGAGAGACACAACCCAGTTGCTAGGCAACGATGTTGACATGACAATCAGGCAACTCTCTCCGCCTTGTATCGTGCACCCCCAAATCCATTCTCCCCTTCTTCTCTGGTGAAAGAACGATTACTTATGTTGAGTGTGTATATAAATGTGTGCTTATTTACCCTCGTCGCGCATGCGCAGCGAGGGTACTGGGGGTCGTGTAATCCTCGATCCGCACTAAAGTGTCAGTGGTCCAGAGCATTGGCTGGACAGCTCTGTTCCTCCCTTACCCACAAATCTACCACTGACCCATGTTTCTCGAAGGGCAGCGTTAGTTTCGGCATAGCACTGCGTCCGTAGACGTCTGTCTGGAGAGATGAAGGCTGGGCGTCACCTTGGGTTTTAAAAAAACTAATCTACTAACAATCCACTGGTAATACGAAAATTAATAGAGAGATGAAAGGTTGCCAATTTTTCAACCTTATATATATTTTGGCCTCAAACAGAAATAGGGCTGGCCATTTTTTTGAATGGAAATGGTGCATACATGCTGTTCTATGGCCAAGACCATCAGTGTGGTGGTGCCACACTTGTGTATGGGTTTGCACTTTAGTGCTTTTCATTTTGACTGATTTTAAAGTTGAAGTGCAATATTAATGTCAGGGATATAATGCAGTGATATATGAAAGTTCAAATTCCCTTTCTGGTGTGATATGTGAACTGATAAGTGGAGCGAGGGGACATGTTGATATGATCAGCAGTGAAGTTCGGGACGTGACTATGGGTTACAAACGAGTGCCGGAAACAGAGGGTTAATGAGTGAGATAGGTCAGTGAGTGGACGAGATCAGCAGCCTCCACTCCTCTCTCTCGGCTGGTCAAACTTGTGATTCCTTCCAATGCTTAGCTGAAGGACAATGACAACAAACAACAAATATAGTTGAACTTTCATGTAATTACGTGGAACCCCTCTAATAGGACACAAATGGGACGAATAAGTGTCCCATATTATTAGTCCTGTTAATTGCAAGAACTGTTCTTGGGAAAGAGACTGTGTCCTCACTGGAGAGGTTCAGAGAGAGGGGTTCAGAGAGAGGTTCAGAGAGAGGGGTTCAGAGAGAGAGGTTCAGAGAGAAGTTCAGAGAGAGGGGTTCATGAGAGAGGGGTTCAGAGAGAGGGGTTCAGAGGAGGGGTTCCACTGTATACTGTAATTGACGCAGTAACATTCTCACTCACCTTGACATTTCTTTGCTGCAGTAGTAGTTGGGATTTGGCAGCCCCCTGCACCTGAGAGAGGGTAGCGGGGAGGGAGGGGAGGGAGGGATAAGGGGAGCAGCAAACTCACACAAATCACAAGCCATGAACAGAGGCAGCTATGGTATGAATACGGACGAGGTGGGAGGGAGAGTGAAAGAACAGTGGATGTGTGAGAGGAATTGAGGGTCCTCGCCACGATTTGGAACTTGGATCTTGAGATTCAGAGTCTCACGTGCTGCCATTACTACAAAGACCCACTCTGACCAGGCCCTGCCTTGAGTATCAAATCCTCTATCAATCAAACCTCAGCTGTTGTTGATTTTGTGACAACACAGGCTTAGCAGACCACACCCCCAGAGAACAAAGACTTTTCTGGTGACAATATTGTGTTCTGCTGACTCAGGCTGCAGTTCACAGTTAAATGAAAACTGTAGACACTCCAACCTGACAACAGAGAACAAAGCCCACCACACACAATCGCAGAACAAATATTGCGCAGTCATTCCGTCTAATGACCACAGGGCTGCCATGATTCAGCACAACCAAGACATGTCCGTGTCTCCGACCAGCGCGATTGGAGAATAGGAATGGGGCAGCGAGATTGGAATGGGAAAAGCGGACATTGAACGATGGATAGGAAGAGGGGACTCACTTCTGACATCTCTTGATGTCTTAGCGCTTGTCTCTCCCTCCCCACAGCAGAGCACCGTGGGCAGCTTTTTTCTCCTGCCCTCCTCTCTCCCCACCACCTCTACCTTCGCTGCTTCTCGACGTCACCAACAGCCCCAGCCGTCTTGGTCGGACGTCTCCGTAGCACACATGTCTCCACACTGCCCAATACACACGATGTCGGTCGGGGAGGCGCCAGAGCTGTTGCAGCTGGCGGGACCTTCCTTCATCTCCCCCTTCTACTCCCAGCTTCACGCGACTCAGACAACTGTCACTGCCTGCAGCTGCCTCTCTTCTGTCAGCCTCTCCTTCAAACTCTGTCTACTTCATTTACTTTCTCTTCCACTTCCCTGCGAACTGTTCATCAACATCTCCTCTTCTTCCTTTTCTCTTTGTTTTTGTCTCTCTCTCAGCTTTGCTCCGTCAAATTTTTTCTTCTTCAAGTCCGCTTCTTTCACCTACCTTTTTTCATATCTCTTCTTGTTCCATGTTGGCATCTGTTTGTTCAACATGTGTGTCTTTCTTTCTGCAAATTTTTGGTCTCCTTACCTTCTTTCACGTTTTCGTTTTCGCAGTCATTTTTTATGTCGTTATTAACCTCATTTCCTCCTCGCCAGCAGAGTGTGCCTAATCACGCCCTCTATAATGTCCTCGTCTTCGTTCGCAGTTCAGTCGTTAAACGTTTAGTTTCCAGTTTTCTCTTCTCTTCGCCTCCTCCTCCTACTCCCTCCTCCTAACACTCCCTCTCCTCTCAGCCCTTCCCCACACCTGGCCTCACATATGTGCTCTCTGCGCTCTTTGAGGAAGTGAGGATGTGTTTGGCTTATCCAGAGTACTTACCTCGCCAACGGTGTGGGAAAGAATATGACAACCTGCACATTTAAGACTGCGTTATAGAGACAAACCATGTTTCGCAGAATGGACGAAAATAGACTTCTCAAGCTTCAATGAGACAATACGGTTACCCACCACCCGTTGCCTGACATCACACACCAGAGGGAGTTTGGTGGGCGGAGTCTACTAACGACTTCAGAGGTCCTCGTTGCAGCCTGATACTAGTGTCTCATGTCTCGGTCTCCTGGGCAACACAGAGAGGACAAGAGAACGTGAGAATGAATACTGGAACTAATTGCCTATGGTACCAAAAATGAAGTGGAGCGATAGTGTGATATTGAGATATGGCAACATGTGTGCATTTTAAAGGAAATTGTACGGGAGTGAAATGAAGGTGTGTCGGTTAGACCACTCCCTTTTTCAATGCAACGGCCAGAAACACGATGTGATAGTATTGTGCAACGTTTGTGCAATAGAAAGAGGGACAGAGGTGAACTGACTTTGTGAACAGACGCTAGGATTCTTCCTCAAGTTTTCGTCGGAAGGAATGGTTTTCCGCAGTCAGCCAGCGACGGAGGCAAGCACTGCCGCACACCGCGAACTTCACATACACTGGCAGTCCGCACAGTACCTGGTGTGTGAGAAGAGAGGATAGAGCGGGGAGGGGAAGAGAGGATGAAGGGAGGGAAGAGCGATAGAGGGGAGAGAGAGATAGAGGAGCGAATGGTCGAGGGATCTCGCGGAGATAGGAGGGGAGAGGATAGAGCAGGGGAGGGGAATGGGGTAAAGGAAGAAAGAGAAGACAAAGGGAGAGAGAGAAGTTCCATAAAACAAGAGAGACAGTTGGTCCACTGCAGGCGAGATGGTGGCTTACCTTCATGAATGTCCTCTTGTTGGTTTGAGGACCAAACAGTTGTCTGAATACTTCTCCTCGTCTCCTTCATGCAATGGACTTGGGCTACACAACAACAAAAACATCCAGAAAGTTACGGGCGAAATATGGGGGTAGATACGAAAAGGTTGGAGTTTGCAGTACAGTAGGCACCACAAGCATACCCTAACACAGCAGTACCACCCGCACACACACACACTTCCAAACAGAAACACTGTCATTTAGTTTAAAAGACAGGGCCCCCCGTCAGCCCCTCTCTCACCATAGTTGGCCTTCTCCAGGAGGAGAATGCAGTTCGGTTCTGAGCCACAATCACACAGTCCATGAGAAGTGCCTTGGCAGCAGTGAACCCGACGACTCACAAACTGCTCCCTGATGTATTCCCCACCATCTCGTCAATATACTCCCTAGCTTCCTCTCTCGCTGTCAGCCAATATTATTGAGGCATCAACTTACATACTCATTGTGGCTTTGTGTCAGAGTACAAGCGAACATCCCTCTCCTTTTCTTTCCCAAGAACTGCTCTTGCATGCAAAAGGACACCTAACTAATGTGGACTAATGTGGACGCTTTCCATTCAGCTCCAGTGATGTGTGGTTAATGGATCCATCTAGTGGAACACCACACATACAGTACCTCTCATTGTGTAGTGTTCAGAGTGGAACTCTTCTAAAACACATTTCTTTTCGCATACATTTAACTGCACGACATTAACCCTATAAGGACACCTCACTATAAACAATGGACATTCTTCTGCCACAATGGTGTCCCTATTAGAGGGGTTCCATCTGTACGTAGTGTATATATGAAACTTGCCGTACATGGGAAATCTTTCATGATCCATGTTCCACAGAAAGTAGTCAAACCAACTGCACTGTGACACAGAGAGACCAGCAAATTTGCAAGACTCTGGAGCTTTTGACTATGCGAGGGTTGGGTGGGGCTGAGTCCATCGATACCGCCTCAGAGGGGCCAGAGGGGATGAAGAGATCACCCTGATTTAGAGTGTTGTGACGTGATCAGCCAGCTCGCGACCTGCGCGCACGCGATAGGCAGTGTGTGGTTATAAGACTCATTGCATGACCCTGAAACCATGTAGAAAACGCTGCAACCGCTTCCAATACAGCACGGGACCCTCCCTTGAAGCGGCCTCGACGTTTCAGAACACACTACCAAACCGATTTTCTTGAAAGTCTATGGTACTTTCACACACGCCTGTCCTGCGCGCGCACAACGTACTTACACGTACACGCAGACGCACCTGTCGTGCCACATGCGTTTGAAGGCGCCGGCGTGGGAGCGAAAGAAATCGAACTCGTAGGGAGAGATGTCCTGTTGAAACACCGAAGTCCTCTCTCGGTACCACACACGCCGAATGATCTGCTCACAATACGCACCGACAAACCGCTCGAGTAACTCTCTCGTCTTTCCGACACTGGCGCACGCCGCGTATGAGAGAGTGCTGACTAGCCACAACAAACTTGCGCATGCGCATTGAATCTTGATAAAAGTCAGGGATGAGATCGAGGAGGCGTGGCTACTGTGTAAGCGGCTGTATCTGGAGAGTTATTCTCTGCTGGTTGTCAAGACCCTCCTTCACCTTTCCTCCAGTGACCGTCAGCCCTCCAGCCAATCGACATAGTCTGCAGTGAAAATATATGGAGTGAAGAAAAAGGGCGAGTAGGGTGGTACGTACAGTGTGTCATCATGAAACACAGGGTGCAAATATTTGAGCGGAAAAGGTTATTTTATAAGTACCTTATAAGTATATGTGACACCCCACATTTTTATTGACACCAACATGAAATTCATTAAATGGGACCTAAGCATACTGAGTGGAATATCCAGCTGGCCCACGATGTGCTGTAGAGTGTTTGGCGACAGTTGCGGAGAACACTGTCGGGCTTCAAAGTTATCAAAAACAACAACAAGGGGTGTGGTTTGGGGACTGGCCCCATCATCACTTCTGTCTTCCTGTGACATGTAATCACGCGCATCAATGCAACGCAAGGCAAGAGACATATAATACAAAAAAATGGGAATGTGTGAGTTGTGAAGGCTGTGATGAGTGTAGTTGTACCTGTGAAGGTGTTGAGGGGGAGGATGTGAGGGGTGTGGTCTGTGGGAAAAGCCGAGGCCCACAACATTAGTCACAGTGGGCGGGGCTGACACCGTGTCACAATGGCGTTCTCCTCGCATCCAACTACATGACATGTGGATTGAAAAATTTTCATGTACATTCATGACAAAGTGAGCCTACTGGTTGGTTTTATTAAACACCACTATTTTTACCTTTACACCCCCCCCCCCCCTTACCCCCCCCCCCACCTTTAACCCCTTTTTACCTTTACCAAACCAACTACCCCCCCCCCCCCTAACCCCCCCTTTTACCCCTAAAACATACCCCAACCCCCCAAACCCCTACCCTAACCCCACTACTCTCTAACCCCCCACCAAAAATTTTTAAAACCTTACCCCAAACCTACCCCCCTTAACCCCCTTGTACCTTTACCCCCCCAATAACTTACCCTTAAACTTAAACAAACCCCCTCTCTAAACCCACCCTACTACCCCCCTACCCCCCTACTAACCACCACATACCCCATAACTTTACCCACCCAACCTACCACAACCAACTTACCCCTACCCCCCCACCCCCCTACCTTTATAAACCCACCCCCCATGTTAAAACTCACCCAACAAACTTACCTACTTAACCCCCCCCCCCCCCCCCCCTTACCACCCCCCTAACTTTAACAACAACCAACCCCCACAACCCTAACCCCGTTATCCTTTTAAAACCCCCCCCCCAACCCCCCCCTACTAACACCCCTTTTAAAACCCCCTCCAACTAACTTTTACCCAAAACATAAAAAATTTAACCCATATTTAAACTTAACTACCTTACACCTATAACATCCCCATATTTTAACATTTAACTACCATTGATACCCCTTTAACCCCTACCCCCCCCCTTACCCCCCCTTTTCCCCCCTACCCTTAACTTTACCCCAAACCAATTTTAATACAACCCCCCCACGTACCCCCCACCATTTTACACACATTTTACCCTACCCACCATTTTACTTTAACCCCACACACACTTACCTAAACCTACCCCCCTTTTAATTTACCCCCCATAACCTTTACTTACCTTTTAAAAACCATTTTACCCCCCCCTACTATAATTTACCCCCCCCCTTTACCCATACCCCTAAACCTTAAACCCCTACCCAACCCCATATACCCCTACCTACACCCCCACCACCAATGTACCTTACCACTCAAACTCAAACCCCCACTAAAATTTTACCACCCCACTACACCCCTAAAAACCCCCCCCCCCCCCCCCCCAACCCCCCCCCACCCCCCCCTACCCTATACCCCCACCCCCTGTATTTAAACCCACCCCCCTTAACCAAACCCCTACCCACCAACCATACTTTACCCATACCAGACCCCCCCCACCTTACCCCCCCTTACTTTTACCAATTTAACCCCCACACACCCCCCCCCCTACCCTCCCCCCTAAAATTTAACCCTATTACACACCAACAATACACCTAAACCCCACACACCACCCCCCCCACCCTAACCACCCCACCCCCCCCACAAACCCCCCCTTACCCCCCCCACCCATATATATTTGGTAATATCAAAAATGCAGGTAAAACCTGTGGAATTTTTACACTTCGCATTTTGCATAATGTGTTGAGTTTGCAGAAGCGCTGCAGTCTGATCTGGTGAACATATTAGGAAGATCCGTACTCTGATGTGGGTTTGAAGTAGGGTGTGAGGAGGGGAAGATCGTGACGATTGGTGACGATGGGAAGAGGGGGCGGGTCTCTCCGCGGGCCCTCAGATCTCCCCATGTCCAGAGAATCAAAGTTTGTCCTCCACACCAGAACCTGGGGACACCACACATGTTCACATGTCAGGTCCTGCTACTGAGCCTATGCTGCATCACACATTAATGCAGTGTACACATATTAAACATGTAGTATGAAGCCCCAATACTTGACGAAGTTGAAAGGTTAGAGCGACAGACAAATGTTGGAGCGAGATAGGAGGAGAGATGAAATGTTGGAGCGAGATGGGAGGAAAGATGAAATGTTGGAGCGAGATGGGAGGAAAGATGAAATGTTGGAGCGAGATGGGAGGAAAGATGAAATGTTGGAGCGAGATGGGAGGAAAGATGAAATGTTGGAGCGAGATAGGGAGGAAAGATGAAATGTTGGAGGAGATAGTGGGGCAAGATTAAATGTTGGAGCGAGCAGCAAAGATGAAATGTTGGAGCGAGATAGGAGGAAAGATGAAATGTTGGAGCGAGATAGGGGGCAAAGATGAAATGTTGGAGCGAGATAGGAGGAAAGATGAAATGTTGGAGCGAGATGGGAGGAGAGATGAAATGTTGGAGCGAGATGGAGGAGATGAATGTTGAGCGAATGAAAGATGAAATGTTGGAGCGAGATAGGGGGCAAAGAATGAATGTTGGAAGCGAGATAGGGGCAAAGATGAAATGTTGGAGCGAGATTGGAGAAAGATGAAATGTTGGAGCGAGAACATATAGGGGGCAAGATGAAATGTTGGAGCGAGATAGCTCGGAAAGCATGAATGTTATGCGATCGAGATAGCAAGATGAAATAGTTAGCGGGCGAGATAGGGAGAGAGATGACATGTTTGAGCGAGATAGCAAAGATGAAATGTTGGAGCGAGATAGGGGCAAAGATTAAATGTTGGGCGATAGAGAAGGAAAGATACAATGTTGAGCAGATAGGCAAAGAAATGAATGTTGGAGCAGAATACAGGGGCAAAGATGAAAATTTGCAGAAACCGAGAAGGGGGCAAAAGATGAAATGTTGGAGCTCAGATAGCAGCAAGATAAAATGTTGAGCGAATAGGGGGCAAAAATGAAATGTGAGCCGAGATAGTATGAAAGATGAATGTTGAAGCGAGATAGGGGGCAAAGATGAATGAAAGTGTAAGATAGTGGGAGGTACATGAGTGACACATATACATATAGGAGAGGGGGGAGAGGGAGGGGGGACCTCGTTCGTCACTTCCAACAGAAGAGAAGAATTCCACAGAAGGTGAGAAGTCGACGCCCAGAAACCCAGCCTGTGTCGTGGAAGAGTGTAGTATGTATGGTCTTCCCTCCACCAGGTCAAATATATGAGGTGGTGGAGTGGATGTGAGATAAGAAACAACTACGACGCGATCAGTCCGTCACACAAACAATTTCACATAAAAAAACGTTTAAGATGTCTCAAAAAATCCAAAGGTCTTTCCCCAAAAATATTACACTACATACAATGCTGTAATTTGTGAGAAAACCACGTTTTTCAAATGTAAAAAAGTTGAACTGGGTGTCTAATGGTCTTGCAGACTAATAGTGTGGTTTGAGACTTGTGTGTTGGTACAAGTTATAACCGACAGCTTTGTTGTCTCTGTGGTCCTCATGTTGTTGTTGTACGTTTACCTGAAGTCATGTCAGCTGAGGCCGAAGACAACAGAAAGTTTACCGGAGGCGACTAAAAAAAAGGTCAAATCGTTGACGGGACCAGTGTGGCTCTGGTAGTGCTGCATAGCTTGTTGACACGAAACCCAATCTCCAGATAAGAGGAGCATTCCCATAAGGAGCATCATACTACGACAATGTACAAACTCTTGTTAAAGACACACAAGGCAGTTTCAATGTATGGGTGTGACCGTGTCTATATGATGGGTCAATGTTTGAATTTGAAAATAAAGTGTTGTCTAGTATACGCAACAGCAGAATGTTACTTATTTATACATGACTCGATAAGAAGAATGTGCGTATCTATGTAATACACCTTTACAATGTTACAGAAGTACCAACTCACAAACATACAGTTACCATCGGGATTAAAGGATTACAGACACTTGACAAACACACTGTGAAAGATGGGAGATGAATAAGTCGGTAAAACAAAACAGCAAGAAGGGAAGGAGCACAGAGGTAAATAACCACACAAAATGGCGAAATAAACGAAGACTTAGGGCGAGAGAGAGGGGAGGGGAGAGAGAGTATAGAGAGAGACGAGGGAGCGCAGCGAGTAAAGAGGCCACCCGCCATGTTCCTGGTAGTGTGGACGTTCTCCTTGGAGTCTCGTGCTGTCGTCCCAGTCCGAACACCGTTCTTAGTCGTCTCTCCACTCCGGACACATGCCCGGTCGACCATCGGGGAGAACCATGGCGCGCTCCTACGACACCCAGTACTCTTGTACCACTTAGAGTAAAACTGAAACTGCGATTGAGTTGCCCCGTGACGTATGTACCGCGTACGCAACACGTCCAGCACTGTTTTATTTTGGAGAGCAGAGGAGACGGAGACACGTGAGGTTGTCACAAGCCCACATAAAACAGGGTTGTGGAAAAAGGACCCATCTTATCTACTAGGAGTATTGCTATATATATGGTTTCTGACATCACCACAAGGTAAACACAGAATCAAACATTGACCAATCACTAACTTTGCGGCTCATCTGATGGATAGTGACTAGCATTGCGGACGTGCAAGCGAGAGAGAGAGAAGAGTCAGGACGCCACAGGACCTTGATAGTCTGTCCGCTCAGAGCGTGAGAAGCGAGTGGGCGTCACTGCAAAATGGACACTTCTGATGACGCCGTGTGAGCCCTATGAACTGTCGATTCCTTTACTGTATGTGGAGGAGAGGTATGTAGGGAAGAAGAACAAGTTTGGAGACAAGAGATAGAGGGAAAAAAGACGAAGGTTTGGAGCAAATAGAGGGGAAAAGGACGAAAGGTTTGCGAGGCAAGATAGAGGTACAGCTACGAAGGCCCTCCCCCCTTTGTGAGCAAGATAGAGGGAAAGACGAAGGTTTGGAGACAAGATAGAGGGCAAGACGAACCAGTTGGGAGCAAGATAGTTGCGAGACGACCCAGGTTTGAGACAGACCCTTTAGAGGAAAGACGCTAAAGGTTTGGAGCAGACCCGTAGAGGGAAAGACGAAGTTGTGGCAGCAAGATCGAGTGAAGAGCGAAGGTTTGCTTTCGGACGCAAGATTTATGATGTGGAAAGACGAAAGTTTGGAGCAAGATAGAGGGAAAAACAACAATGTTGAGAGGAAGTGAAGAGAGAAAGTGTTGGAGTTGTAGGAACGTACACACGTATCCACAGTCGAACAGTCTTGTCTGCTGAGGCAGAGGGCCACTCAGCTGACCAGATGGAGAGAAATGGACTGGACACGACAGAATTGACATCCTGGACAGATAGAGATCAAAGTTTGTTGCTCTCGTCATATACGATGGTTGTACATATTTCACTGATGTGAAGGCCAGCGCTACACGAAACCTGAATGCACCTATCAACCAACGTCCAGTAGACACCGTTACCTCTGTGCCCGACAAAGCGATAAGCCTGCCTGAGCTCTGATAAGTGCCACAGAAACATCAGACACGAGTCCATAGAGCCTGTGTCGCTGTGAGGAAATATCTTGATATTCTTCCGCCCCTCTCTCACATGTTTTTCAACCTACCAGCTGCTTCATAGTTAGGGTTGACGAGACGACACGTGACTGCGTCTCTGCTCGCCCGTGAAGTGACCTCGAAGGCGTCGGATCCTCCTGCCAAGGAAAGAGGTAACCTTGTTCTAAATATCGCGACAAATCGAACGCTGCGAAACTGTAGGCCCGTTTACGGCGCGCTCTGAAGACTCACACCATCACGACTATGGCCATAGCCGCCTCTCTCTTACCTCCAGTCTCTCCAGATGAGTGCAGGACACGCCTGACTTCAGTTCAAACTTCCCGCCTCATCTTTAGTCGCAAAGTGGGCGGAGATATCCGGAGATCACGTCTGTTCAACAGATGTCTCTTGCCGAAAAGGACCGCAACCTGGTGCAGATCTCACTCGCACGGGAACAGCATGCACACACTGACGCCAGCTTCTGGGCCGACAAGGACCCTCTCTCTTTCCTGCGGAGATGCGCCGATCTCGCCACGCGTCTAGCTTCCCTCTTGCACGCCGACGGGCAGCACCACGCCGAGCTGTGCACGCCCTCCATCCTCCGCACCTTCCTCTCGCAGTACCGGCTCCGCTACCTTGCCTCCAAGTGCTAGTCCCCCTCCAGGAGTCGAGGAGGCACTGCCTCTTCTGAAAACACCGGACGAGGAGGAGAAGATGAAGATGCAGAAACTTTCTTACTCGGAGCACTATTCACATTTGGGTGACGTTACAGCGGCTTCGCTCAGTGCTACAGACGGAGCTCACGAGGGGCCTGGGGAGCCTTACAGGTAGTAGCCGTCTCTCCTCTGTCCTCAAAACTAAACAGTATCTTCTTTATCTATCAGTATCTTCTTCTTTTATCTTCTTTTTTTCTTTCTTCTATCTTCTTTTGACTGGGTGATGGTTTCAAACTGGTCCGTAATTGCACACTAGTATAATGCTCTTTTTTTCTTTTCCCTTACAGGATGCAGTGTGTGTGTGTGCAAGAGAAGCGTTGCGGACGAGACACGTCTACTGCAGTGAAGCTCTAGACTGGCTCTGCGATCACCACGCACTGAGCGGAGACGCCGAGAGCCCTTCTCTCCCTCGAGCTACCATTCAAGAAACAGTGCGCGACGAGGAGGAGCGGATGCTGCCGAGTTCTCGTACATGGCAAAACTGAGCACAACAAATCTACCGATGTCCGCCATGCCACTCTGCGTCAAAGACGCCCAATCTGAAACCTCTGGGGCGTCGCGAAAACTCTGACGTAGTTTGGAGCAAAAACACGCTCATCGCTTTTCAAGAGCAGAATATCCACGGCGTGCTACGAGCTGACGGCGCGGGAACTTACTGCAGAAGACCCTTCCATCCCCGTCGCTGCTCCGCTACACAGTCCTGTGGTGTGTGGAGATGAATGAAGAAACAGGCACAGTAGCTTTTTCCCTCGTGGCACAAACTAGTCGTAAACTTTCCCCGTGTGCTCTCTTGCTTGTTCACGGGTCAGCTGTGCTACTACTCACCTTACAGAACCACCAGAACGCGGAGAGTGTACCTCACACGGGCTCTGATCTCGACGGAACTTTGCGCACACCGCACACCTCGCGTTTGGCGTGTCGTTGTCGACCGCAGGGCGAGCACGATCAGGCGATTTCGGCCATTCTCCATCAAGGCGCGAGAACCATGGAGAGGAATGCCGCGCGTCCTGTTCCTGCACCTCGGTCGGGAGTATTACTGTCACAGGTCGACTGAGACTACAGCCGTAAATTCATGAAAATGCTCATCGATCTCGATCTCCCCTCTGACCTCGTCTCTACAATAGACGTCGGGTGTATGTCTTGCATGACGCAGGGAGCAAAGGAAGGGCGGCACGTATTTACTTTTTACTTCAAGCACTCGCCTACCTCATGTGGCTGACCCTCACATGACGCTAGAGATGGGGAACCGGTCCGTACAACAATTTAGAAGTGCCACGTGTACGTCAAGCTGGCAGCTGTGGACGTATCACGCTCGAGATGCACCATCAGAGCGCTCAGCTCAGCTCGCCAAAAGAGCCAACACTACGCTCACATCCATTGCATTTGTCCATCTTATCTCAAAGGCGATTGCGAAACTGCATCGACTATTGCAGCCGCAGACCTCTATCAAGTGAGGAGAGAGATCCGTTCACGATCGAAGTGTTGCTGTCTGCGAGCGAGGAGCGGGGTGTTTGTGTCACTCCTCTGGTCTGGGCTCTGTGTCTGGAACGAAAGTATGGATCTCTGCACGGAGAATTTTGTGAGATTCTGGAATGTGGGCAGCAGCAGAGGACTAGAGAGAAATGCCAGACTACATCGCTATATTATAGACTCTCGACTTCCGCTCTGATTTGTACGAAATGTGATATCATGTCAGACAAACATCAAATCCAATAAAATCGTCATTCTCCTAAACACAAAGCTCATACTGTACGTTTTTGAAAAGCTCACAGACCCACACACAAACATGCATTAAACGTGATTTGAGATGATGATACATAATTAATTATACACAAAAGCAATTAACATGGTAACATTGCGATAGTGTGCTTATGTGGCCAACACAACCACTAGGTATGGGAGGGAAGGGAGTGGGGGGCACATAAAAAAATTTTGGACCAAGATGGATGAGAGAAGAGATGAAGAGATGGAGAAAGAAGTAAGAGACAAACACATGAAGAGAGAGAGAGAGAGAGAGAGAGTAGTGAGTGAGTCACAAATAGTAAGAACCAGAAAGGAGAAGAGGAAGTAAGGATTTAAGGATTTCCTATATACATCAATCCCACTCTTCATCATCATCAACGTCATCAAACTCTTCCTCCGAATCGGAGTACTGCACGTTCTTGAACTTGTTGGTGATGGCTCTGTTGAGGGTCCCCTCCAACCCTCCCCCAACCTCCGGAACTGTCTTCATCTGCTCCTGGTTGTTGACCTCTACTTTCCTCAGTCGCTGAGCCCCCGCCAGGAGATCGTTGGCGTTGAATGGGCGACTGCCCGATTCGGTCGCCTCAGAGTGACTACGCGTGTCACGTGATCGTGGAGTCATTGGAGAGGGAGGTGGGGGAATCCCCAGAGGTGGGGGCGGAGGAGGACCGCCTACTGCAGGCGGGGGAGGTGGGACGGGTGCAGTGGGTGTGGCAGTGGGCGGAGTGTGGAAGGGTGAAAAGGGCGGAGAAGATGCGATCTTGGGAGCAGCGGGAAGAGTTTCCTTCTCAGGGAGAGGGGGAGGGGCCCAAACGCTCGACGTCTCCTTTTCCGGAAGAGGGGGAGGCGGACCCCTCTCCCTGGTGGGCTCCGCCTCAGCTGAACTGGCTCCGCCTCCTTGTTGGGAAGTGGCGGAGGAGCAGTTTTCCTCTTTGGTTTAAATGCTGGAGCATCTTCATACTCCATCACCTTGGCTCGGGGCTTTCTGGCGATGCCAGCTTCGACCGGCTGCTGGTGCTGAGGTAGGATGTGTTTGGGAGACGGAGCAGGGGAGGGGTGGTGGGGAGGAACAGCAGGCTGACTTTCCTTGACCGGGAGTGGGGGAGGAACAGGCTTTCTCTCCTCTTCCTCTTTCAGGGGTAACGGAGGTAGCTCGCGCTGCGACGCGATCTGAGAACGGACGGATGTTGATTATATTCGTCTGCTGGTGTCGGGAGCGGGGGTCTCCCTCTCGTTGCCGCACAAACGGAGGCGTGTCGACGAGACCTGTTAGTCGGAGGAAGTGTGGGAGGTCCTTCTGAGCTGGCAGTATTGTGAGGAGACTCGACTTGTCCCGGGAGAACTGCGGGCGGCCTGTCCCCTCCTTGCAAGGGGTGAAAACCGTTTGCCATACTCTGCTCTGTCGTTTTCTCCAGCAAGGAAGGAAGAGGCACCCCTTTCTTTTTGACCGACTGCGGGCGTGCGCTTCCTGAAGGCATAGTCTGCCGTTTTTTTATCACGCTGGGGGAGGGGTTTGCAGGTTCTGGCTCAACTTCCTCATGTCCGGGTAACGAGGGGAGTGGCCGTTGTTGTATACGCTTCGTCTGCTCCGCTATCTGTGGCTGGGGGTGTGGTTTGGGCGTGGTGGGCGGTGCCATGGGTACCTCCCAAGTGCTGGCTCCGGTCTCAGGGTTGTAGTAGAAGTTTCTCTGGTACTGGTCGTTGTAGAACTGTTGCCAGGGGTGAGGGAGAGCGCCAGGCGAGGCCACACCCACTGGACAGAGGTGAAAGGAGGGAGAGAGAAGAAAAAGATGAAAACACCAGAGTTTAGAACAACAAGCGTCACCTACTACACATACACATGCACAGAACAAAACACAAGTTACAAGGAGCACTGTAGACAGATTATTTTCACTTTTGGAGAAATGCAACATACACAACACGCGAGAAAAATATTTGGAGAAATGCAATGAAAAAATCTGTGTCAATATTGTGAAGCAGGCAAGACTTTTGGACATAATTATAATAGACACTAGTGTACTAACCTTGAGGTTGCTGCTGAACCTCGGACTGAGCTGCCATCTCTTTAGCTGTGGCCTCCAGTTGAGGGTCGACCGGTATGGGGTTCATCAGCAGAATGGTCTGATCCGCCCTCTGCTTGCTACGGATGGGGTTGGAATAGTAGTGAACTATCAACGCATGAACTGTCGGGAATTTGTTCTTCTGTGCAATGGAGTACTGCCCTCCTTTCTCGCTCAGTTTGAAATTCAGGATCTTGCCGCCGTGGCTGGGGTGGTAAGGGAGTGTGGTTAGTCATGTGATCTGGAGCTGAGGTCATGTGATTCTCACCTGACAGTGAGCGTGAGCTGATTGTCGGTGGACGAGGGTCGAAGAAGGAACCAGCCGTCTTGTGCGATGTACGGCTGCATCGCCATCTTCAGCTAATTTTAGTAACAGAGGTTGTGTAATGATAGCAACAAAGATGATGTAATCTTTCACCAAGAGCTGTTTTTGCCTTGGTGTGCTCTAATTAGAGTGCAAGCGCTCAGCACGTTCACGGGTGCTTTCGATTTGGCCCCTAATATTCCAAATTGCCAATTATAAAACACATTATGGACACTTTCTTCTGTCTATTGGCCTCAAGGTTAGAATATAGAAAATGGGCTAAAAACACACTCACCAGTGGCTTGATAAGGTTCCGATGGAGGCCTGGGACCTCCTGGCTCTGTGGGGCATGGCTCTTGTGCGTGGGGGTGTGGTTTTTACCCGAGGGGCGTGGTTTCTTGGGTACAGGTGCGGGGACGGGTGTGGGTTGGACGAGGGCGGGGCCAGGGGCCGAGGGGAGGGGCCTGTTTCTAAACTTTCTACCAGTAGACTTTGATTGGGGGAGGGAGGCAGGAGGGCCCTGTGTATCTGCAAAAACAAAGACATATTTTTGTCTAGTACGTAATACATGTATACACTAGGGGACCAGATGTTACTATTAGTAGTAAAGTAAACAAAAGCCACAGGAATGCACCACTTGCTCGGCACCTGACACCCATGTGTCCCACGACACAGGGTCGTGATCTGCTATTGTTGAAAGCTAAATTAAAGGACACCCGTTCCTCCATTAAGGGGGAAGCCATAGAGAGGACACGTCACAAAGAAGGAACCGGCTGTCTTGTGTTAGCTACGGCAGCATCGTGTGGGCCCAAGAACTACAGGTGTAGGTAAAGGCAAACAAACCGTGCTTTTCCATGACGACGTAGCAGTCGTCTGAGCCGTTCTGGGTGGGAGGCTGTCCTCCAACCGGTGTGACAAGTCTGGTACCAGTCGCCTCGTTGAGGTTGTTCTTGGAGTAGTAGGAGATGAGGTCTTGCATGGTGTTGAACTGGACCGTCTGGTTGACGTAGTAGGTCCTACTGCGGCGGTCCATAGACACTCTGTAGTTGAGGACTTTTGAATCATGTCTGGTGGAGGAGAGGGGAGGTGGGGAGGGTGGAGAGAGGGAGAAGAGAGGGAAGGGATGGAGAAGGAGAACAGAAGGAGAGAAGGAGAGAGGAAGAAGGAGAAGGAGAAGGAGAAGAGAAGAAGGAGAGAGGAAGAAGGAGAGAGGACGAAGGAAGCAGAGAAGACAAATACAGTGGGGTGAAGGAGGGAGGACAAGAGAAGGAGAGGGAGGAAGAAAGCAGAGGGTTTGAGACAAGGTGTCAGAGAGTCAGAGAAGAAAGGGCAGGGAAGACAGTGAGCAGTAAGGGACATCGCGCCACAACTGAAAATGTAAACATGTTGTTCTCTGTGCGTGAATAACATTACATACAACAGTAGCCAGGTTACCAAACAGTGATGCAACAGCAGACAGACAGTATTGGTATACACTCTAATGGAACACACTGCACCGGGAGGCCACATTACACACACACACACAGTGTGGCCATGCCATGCTTGTCCTGGCTTCTCGGTGACGTGTAATGTGGCAAATATTCTTCCTCGTTCTATAAACTTGAACTTCTAGTAAATGTTTCGAGAACGACAAACACACTGCAAACTGCAAATGTTACTTACGAAGCCAAAACTGAACTAAAAACTGGAATGTTATCTATATGTGATTGCATACGTCGGAATACGAACCCAATTCACCACTTATATACATCAAACACTGTGTGTTCGAATCAACCATCACTTTTTGTAAGGTCGCCAAATTTAACAATTAGCTATAAAGAGCTTGTCTGGCTGTTTTAACGGCAAAATCGATGGTGCATTGCTGAGCACCACTGTATATAGCTACTATTTGATACACACACACACACAAGGTGATGGATGGTCTTACGTGACGCATATGGTGCAGAGTACCGCTCCTTGCTTGTCCCCACTCGGTCTCAACAGGTAAAACCCGTTTCTGTTTGAATGTGGAGTTATCAGCTCTCGAGCCTGCAGGACACCAAAGAATTACAAATTCAACTTCCTTCTCTCTTCTCCTCTCTCTTACTCACCTTTTCTTTGCTGACATTGTAGTATCCAGGGACACTCTTCAGTTCAGCTGGAGATTGGAACAGAGCAGGACACACATTATGCCAACCAACACCACACGAATCATTAGTCGGCAATTGGGTCAGAAATGCAAAGAACTCGATCAATTTCGGTGGGACAAATGATGGGACTCAGAGCATTTTCAGTAATATAGAACGCCGCCCTCTAAGGAACGAGGCCATCTCTCTAATAAGGATATCTTTCCCTATCTCCAAGAAAAGTTTCTAACACCTGAAATAAGGACACCTCACTAATATGGACACTTTCTTCTGTCCCATTGGTGTCTGTATTAGAGAGGTTCCACTGTATAATGCTCAGGACACCTCACTAATATGGACACTTTCTTCTGTCCCATTGGTGTCTGTATTAGAGAGGCTCCACTGTAGTATATCTCACACACTCTCTAAAGATGGTAAATAGTAGAGTGTGTCCAACTTTTCACCGTTTCTCTTTCTGTTGTTTACAAGAGTTTTACATTATCTCCATGGTTACTAGTTGCATTGCAACCACCTCCAGCCAAACGAGAGAGGTGGGAAGAGAGGATGACAGGGACAGAAGCACCCCAACATGGCTAACTATATTCAGAGCCTTAGTAAACAATAGAATGACAAATCAACCAGGAATGTCCTCATGTGTTACTAAAAGGGAAGAGCTGACCAGTCACCGCCAGAGTGTAAGCTGAGACGTGATACCAGGGAGGGAGGGTGTGAATATGGGAGAATAGAGGAGTGGATCTTATGGCAAGGGGGATGTTTACCCACTACCTGGCGGTCACGAAAACAACCACACTTGATGCATTAACCTAAACCAACACTGGGAGATAAACTGCTTAAAGTCTGTATGAACATTAACTGCACGACATTTTACTGTGGGTTGCAATAGGGGAAAGATACCTACGTATGCTCACACAGCCTGAAAGTGCTCTCAAGTTCAACTTGTTTGCCTTGTTTCTGCCGAGACGGCGGTGTGTCGATAAGTGAAAAATGTATAAATGGGGTGTCCTTAGAGAGGGGAACATACCTAGTCGTTATAGAGAGTGCTGCAGCTGGTACAGTGTGCTACTGAGAGGTGGAGTAAAGTAGTAGTCTACTCTAGAGAATGAAGGTTAGTGGGCAGCTAGTCAAAACTCACACACTACCCCACATTTTTCTGGCAGCAGAGATATGCCGTGTTAGGAGGCAGCGGTGGACCCGGTTCACACCCATTGTCTTGATGATGTGTGGTGCAAACACAACAACAATAACACTACGGCTTACTTCCTCCATCATCGAGGTAAAGGAGGAGCCTTTCCTTTCACTGTTACACCTTCACATGTTGATACACACACACACAATGGTGGTGTTATTGGACGCATGAATCACGAGGTGCCGACACAATGCGAGAATTATGTACACACCAACTACACACAGGGAACACTTTTTCAAGAGGTCTCGAACCCACAACACTCTGGTTTCTAGACGAGAGCCCGTCACTGAGCTCTACCAGGGCAACAACTCAGGAGGCTGAGCTCAACGCAATACAACACACTCGGCAAAGGCAAAGACAAAACAATGTCAGTGGACGCACTCCTGGACAACCTTAAACATTCCAGGTTGTCGAAACATAACCCAGGGCCAAACTGTAGCACGGGGGCAACAGAGAACAGGGCGTAGTGTTTGACAGACAAAGAATTCGATGGAAAAAACCTTGCAATGAACAAAAAAACTCTGCTGGAAGATGGTACAGTAAATTAGGGGCCTATTGCAAAACAATTAGAGTCCATTGTATTGCTGCAATATACAGAGCTTTTCAAGAGGTGCCACCAGTTCAATTGGTACAATACACTGCATGTGTAGTTGTTATAAGAAGAAGAAAGGTTATACCCACAAAGGTGTATGGCAAAGTGCATCTTCTGCCTTTTTAGTTTATGCTGTACATACAGGCGACTCAAAGACTGTAGTTCCTTTGAGAACGAGTCCCAAAGGCTCCACTGTGCAGAGGCAGAAAGAACGTCAAACAATGGCAGGATTCTGAGACTGCACACGTCTGGAAGAGCCCTCTCCCAACACCAGTTGGGCAGACCTGTCAGACCAGCATGACAATCTCCCTCTACTCCAGGCTTTACTAGAGTACAAAGTGGCTGAAGTGATGAGCCAAGCACATTCCAATAGGTACACTTGACTTCCGATGAGGCTCAAGTATTAGGTCAAGATGATACTCCCACATGTTCTCACGAGAGCATAGTAGTTTCAGTGAGACTTTGGGAGCTGTTAGTAACCGGTTTATCACTCTTAATTGAACCCACATGTACCTTTTGGAACACACTTTACCACCACCATAATTATTATACTTGAGGGTTAAGAAGATATACAGCTCACGAATGAGACACGGAGGTAGTATATTTGTTTTCAGCTAAAGAATAGTTTTGGGAGCTGTTAGTAACTGGTTTATCACCCTTAATTGAACCTTAATTGAACCCCTCTTTACCTCCACTATATACTTGAGGGTTAAGATATACAGCTCAAGAGAATGAGGCACGGAGACATGGAGACATACTCCCACACAATAGTAGTTTTCAGCTAGAGAATAGTTTTGGGAGATGTTAGTAGCAAGGTCACCACTCTTAATTGTACAGCAGTAGAACCCATGTGTATATACCTTTTGGAACAAACTTTACTCCACTACCACTGTGTCTGTTGGGGGGTCAAGAATTAGCTCCAGAGCGAGACATGATGGCACTGCCCCCACACATTCTCACACTGATCATAGTACAGTTTCAATGAAGCTGCTTTAGAGCATAAGGTTTTGGGAGCTGTGAGTAACACAGGTCATCACTTATAGTACTCCCTCTCTAGAGACTCCCCTGAAATGAGGGACACCTCTCTAATACGGACACCAAGAGAAGTTTCTTTTTCCTTAATTCCTGAAATAGTACACTTTCATCAGTCCTACCAGCATCTAGTTGCCTGCTTTGAAAGCGCTAAGTACACGATTATAGCACATCAGCAAAAGTTCAATGCTAGGTATCCCCACAATCAAAGAAGCCAGTGCTAGACCATAGTAAATAGCGGTCGACACATTATCCGTTGCTTGTCACGAGCTATACAGTGGACAAAGTACACTGTTGCTGAACTTGCTGAACAAAGCACGCCACCTACACTTTACTCTGGAGGCCATTATATGCAGCTAGGGTGTCGGGCAACTATTTTCACAATGGTTCACAGCAGGTCGCTTGTATACCATTCCACGTGTCGTGGGCACTGACATAACAGTCAGTGAGCACAAGCAGCAGTGTACTTGCACAACAACATGCCCAACAACACACGCAGATATCACATTCAGTTACTTGTACATGTCAGTAGACCAGAGTAGCTGCTAAGGAAGAGGGGTATGACCTGGGTATGACCCCTCTAATGAGATTCATATTTCATTCTACGCCAGTTTTATCGTGCTTGGCCAACCACAAACGCTCCACACAGCAGTCTTATACCGCCCTCATGTGCCATCATTGACTAATACATAGGTACACATGCAGTTATCGAACCACTCTTGTAAGGGCTGGCTCTGCACAGCTGCGCAATCATTAGCACACGAGTTAGCCAATATTTTTACGTCCGTGTGTATGTGGTTGCTGCAGGAATTGGGGGGAAAGGAACACAAGTTGGCGAGTGCCGCCCACGGCCACCAACGAGGCAGCCCCCTAGGCCAGAGAGCGGCTCGACGGAAAGGTCAGAGTTGGCAGAACAGAGATGGCTCAGCCCCAGAACATGGCTACCACGTACTGAACTTCTCTATGCCAACCTTGTTGGCAGAATATTAACCAAGCCCCTGTCTCTTCTCCCTCTTTTTCTACCTCTCTCTCCTTCTTCCCCCTCTCTTCTCCTTCCCCCTCTCTCCTCCTTCTTTTTCTACCTCTCACTCATCACTCTCTCTCTCCTCCTTCCTCTCTCCTCCTTCCCCCTCTCTCTTTCTCCCTCTCTACTCCTTCTCCCTCTCTCCTCCTCTCTCCTCCTTCCCCCTCTATCCTCCTTCCCCCTCTCTACTCTGATGCCTTGGATCTGTAGCAGGACAAGTTAACTGGACGCTCAGACAGTTGTCCAACTACACTGTCAGCTGCAGGCCTGTCGGGTGTGGAGAGGCTGAGGCAACTCAACATCTGCAGTAGATGCTCCTAAAACAGATTACCAGCTGGTGCTTCAGAACCTACATTCCTCCCATTAGCAGTGGAGAAAAACACTGTAGCCAACCACATCACTCCAGAGTTCCTTCATTACTTTTCTTTCTCTCTCCTCACACACACACACACATGCACACAACAGGCGGTATGAACGTCAGCGTAGCAACTCGCTCTCTTGTCTAACTTCCACACGAAGCAGGTGTTGGCAGCTACCACAGTGTCCCAGTTTACATGCGCGACACTCAAGTTTGCCAACAACAGGCGCCGAGCACCAAGGGTGCACGCACACACAGCACATACACACACACTGCCCGAGCTAAAAAGGCACGGAAAAAGACAATACAAAAAGCACGGACACTCCACGCGAACGTGCTAGTGGCACTAACAAGAAGCGGAGCTTTGCAAATGAGCAAGAGCACCGTTTTCTCACACAATATTAGACAGCTAGAGTGCATACACGCCGCATACAGTGGAAAAGCGGGGATCCTCACCCATATTTCCAACGATGGTCGCTCGCCGGCTCCGCTGCAGAACGGGTCACTTGAACTCCACAGTACGGGCGCTTTCTCAAAGGGCAAGAAAAGAACAGAGCAAGTTAGCGACAGACACGAGCGAAACGGTTGATGAAAGCGCCTAAGCATACAAAACTGACTGGCCGGCCAATCTGGGCCACCGCACCCCCGCTGGGAATTACGTCATTTTTACAACGTGCATGACGAAAGATGACGACTCCGTTGAAGCGCGCGGTATAAAAGCCGCGGAGCATCAAAATCGGCGACAATGTGACGGTACACAATGCAGATCCGAGGGCTTCTTCTGCTGCATTTGGTGTGCCTTGCGTCTTCAATGGGAACCAGCAGGTCAAAGAGTAAATCAGGAAGCCAAGTCACTCTCACTACACACATCAGTGTCTTGAATGACGGCGTGCTCGTGTGCATGAGAGGCGATACCTTCACTTCGACGCCAGTGCTGAACGCAAACTGGACCAAGGACGGCAATTTCCTGGTCCCGAATGAAAGAATAAAGATTTATGCAGAGAACGTAACTATATACTCAGTTCTACCGGAAGACGAAGGGACGTATCGCTGCAACAACAGCGCGGATTTTGAGCTCACAAGTAAGAGAACTAATTCACTGCATCTTCTATAGCTGTTCATGCAGCTGGTTACTCTTCTGCTTCCTCCCCTTGAATGTACGTATGCAGCTCCGCCTCATGTGATTGAATCAGAGGAAGTCTCATTGATGCACGAGCTGGGCCCTGAAGTGAGACTGGAGTGTGGCATTAGACTGGGGGCCTTGTCTCGTCGGAAGGCATACGAAGTTAACTGGCAGAGGGTCTTGGGGAAAGACTCCATCATCATCATCAGTAGCTGCATGAGTCCCGATCACAACGAAGACGACACTGCTGGCGTGCAAGATGACTGCAAGGCAGAGTTCGACTTTGAGGATTTCTCCCTCACACGCTCAAATGTGGAGCCTGATGATAGTGGGCGTGCAGTGTTCAAATGTATCGTAAATCTCCAATTTCAACCTTCCTCCAACCCACATGCCGGAACGTTTAGAGACGTTGACACTATTGTTATGTTCTATGGTAAGGTAAACCTTTGGACATGGGCTAATCAGGTCCCCCAGCAAACAAATATGCAGGTGTTTTGGGGAGAGTTTAAGTACATGGGAATCTTGTAAGATTTCTGTATTTGCATACAAATTAGTGCATTGGCAACACCCAACCCAACCCCCTCCCTCCCGCCCCTTTAATAGAACCAGCTGCAATCCACCCTTCTCTCCCTACTTACACCCTGATCCACTCTGGAGATGGCCTGACACTACGTATTGGTTTCTCTGGAGACCCTCTGGAGCCAATCACCTGGGAGAGAAATGGGGAGCCCCTTACTAAATCACTAGTTGACGAAGATGCCTCAACTTCTACCGTGTTTCTGGCTCCCGAGGACATAGAGCAAGGAGACAGGATCAGAGCCACTGTGAATGTTCTCAATAAATCATCTGAGTGGTCTGAAACCTTGATCATTATTTTGTGTAAGTCGTTAGATCACCATCTTTACACACCTATACATATTGACCAGCCTCAGCTATTATGCATCCCAATAATGCTTACGAGCCTCCTGCAACTAACACCTCACCAAAATTAGAAGCCCAAGTTCCCAAAACATTGTGCATTGTTGTGAGGAAACACACTCAGTATAAATTCACTCTCGAAGCTTTGTCCTGCCATTAGTACATTCCAACCACAAGGCCCTACCCTTGAACTTTCCCAGTAGCCCATCCTTTCACATCTGCTAACTGCCATCCAAACTGCTCCACTAACTTCCCCGAAATGATGCAATCATTGTTGTTGGTTATCTGCAGACCCTATAGAGCATGTGAGTGTGATGCGACCACCTGCTGGCGATTGTGCTGCTCCCGTCCTAACACTCAGTCTCCCAGATACAATCCCTCTACCACAAACTATGGCATATCCTCAACCAATTCAACTGCTCATCGAGTACACCAGAATCGACCAAGAGTCGACCAGCGACAGTAGCACCCCAGGTATCGTCACCAAAGCATACAATGCCAGTGGTTTGGCTAAATCCTCAACTCTGGTGATGCCACTGGACAATCTGCCATACATATTGCTGTCTTGGGAGGCGTACGTGGTTCATGTCAGACTCAAGGTATTGGGAGAGTCCTCGCGTCAGTGGAGTTCATACTCCACACCGTTCTGTGTCCACTGCATGGAGTGTAAGTCAAAGAGATGTGTATAATCCATCAGTTGTATTATAGAGTGTGGGTCTGTATAATACTTAAAACTCTCTGTGGATGAAAAAACGTGGGATATTTGATATTACAATGGTTTTGGTTTCTATTAAAGTATGATACTACTGTATCGAGTCCCAAAGCTGGGAATTTCGTATTCAGTCACATGGAATCAAGCTTCGTCATTGTACCAGTGTCCACCAGCTACGAGGGATTTTGTAATACGTCTGATGCAGCAGAGGGCGTTTCATAATCTTGTATAGGGGACTCATACGACCTAATATGAGTAGAAAGTAATCCCCAACAATATGGAGAGGTGACCCAGGTGCGAGGGTGTTGCATTTAGGCCAACGGGAAACACCTATGGTTTAGGCAGTATAGTATCCCCTGGATTCCTGAGTTTTTATGGAGAGATAGCTAATGGTATTAGCAAACAGTACGGGTTGAGGTGACCAGAAACCTATCAGGAACGTAGCTAAAACTGACGCATATATATATCACCATTGCACACGCAGCTAACACCCTTGTCTTATAAGTAGAGTTATTTCGAGTTGCTCTGCAGTATTTAATGGAGCAGTTCTTTACACTTCCATGTCTCTTCCCGCACCAATCCAGTGTCTTGTGACCCTAACTCCCAACACACACACACACACTACAGATTGTGCCTTTATAAGACCATACAAATGCATACCGTAAACCACTTTACCAAACCTTTCCCCTTCGATGATGTAACATTATAAAAATGCTGAAATCATGCACAGGGAGTGGGCTAATAACATGGAAGGTGGCACAAGAGGTGTGTGTCTGGAACCATCGTTATGTTTCTCCATATTATGTAGGCGAAATTCTGGATGAGGCAAACCATTTTTGATAGTTATTGCACAGTTTGATAAAACTGTTGAGTAACTCACACCGATGAGAATGTTATCATAACACGCTGGTATTTTTTGAAGTGTATACACATACACATTGTGTTGGTAAATATGTTTTCACAGTCAAATGTAAACACGCAGGTATGAACGCACCAAGTGTGAAAATAAAGCTTCGCCTCTCTTTTCCTGAGAATTCAAAACTCTGCAGCAATATGGTAAGTGATGCTAAGCATGCACATAGTAGTGTATAGTCTTGACTGGTGTTATTAATAGATACTGAATATATGGGATGGTACGGAGGATAGGAAATCATAACACTCGGTGGTTTACAAAAACTGAATGTGGTGTAAGGGGAAAAAACGAGTCCGTAAGGGAATGTCATCCGGGGAAAGGTGTTTGGTATTTGCTTTTAAGAAGTGCATTACCCCATAGTGGAGTAACAGGGTCTATATACTATATAGCGTCGCTGTATTATGAGAATCTCGAACAGTGGACTTTTCGCTATCACTATACACATAAACAGCAGATTATTCTACGTGTAGCTAAGCTAAGGTTAAGGCTCCCCAAATGTACAGTAGAAGCTCCAGCAAGGGATCCTCTGAACATCTCTTTTTAAAACTCTACCCCATATTAACAACCACTGATCAAAGAACACCTCTGAATCAAGGAAACTTGCATGGATGAGTTTCCAAGGTGTCCCTTATTCAGCTGTTTGTATTATGTCCACAGGGATTTGAGGAGGTTGAGGAGGCACTGGTGGGCAAGCTACTGACAGCTATTCAGGAGAGCTGTCCTGATTACCTCTGTCGCGATCTGACGCTGGCAAACGTTAGCTTGACTTGTTCTGGGGAGACTGCTGGTGTTCTGACTGCCACTGCAAGTGGGATTGGAGCCGAGAGAAACGTACTGTCTTTCCTCAGATCAATCAATGAGGACAACCCTCCACTCAGACTCTCGTTAAACGGGACGTCGGTCGAAGTCAGCTCCGTCGTCAATGAGGAGCAGAAAAACACCACACCTAAATCCGACAGATCAGTGCAGGAGATTACCGGATCCACTGTGGGGGTTGTCCTTCTGGTGCTACTGACACTTGTACTCTCTTACGCCGCCTGGCGTTGGTGAGTTGAGTGTTAAATTACTATCATTAAAGTTTTTGAGTGGGGAAAATGCTTTTGGCCAGATAAATATGACATCATTCCAACGGGTTGTTATGAAAGAGCCCCCCTCATTTTCAGTGTTGAATGGATCCTTCCCCCACTTGTTGTATACATATATACTCACAGGAGGAAGTCTCAGGCCGCCACTAAGACCTCCAAATACACTGAACCATCCAATGAGTCTGGTGCTGATGCAAAGACTACCAGAGAGCCGGCTGAAACCACACCTCCTCGTCAGCCCTCTAGAGACCTTGGTTTGCAGGACACACGACGAGACGAGTCACCTCAACAAAGAAATCTTCCTCTTCCTCCGTCTCCAAATGGTTCACAGAGATATGAGACAAGATTGCTGCAACTTCAGTCTCCACTACCGACTAAGAAATCTCTTCACCACTCCCACCTCACACCCTCCCTCCACTCACACCACCAGCGCTCTCAGCTCACAATGAGTCAAGCTGCAAACCTTGCTCAAATGGGCAATCTAGAAGACACCTCTTCTGTGGACACTTCTCCCTACGCACCTCATTCGGAGATCAGCTTTGTGCTGACTGGCTCCACCTCAGTCTCTAACCGCCCCCTCACCCCCCTCTCCTCAAAGAATTATGGAGAGAGTCCACTGCCTTCGTCCCAGAGTGTGGCCGGGTACCGATCTCGCCGTAATCTCTCCCTCCCTCTGTCGAGGACCAGCGACACTGCACACAGGACGACCCCGTGCACATGCTCTTGTCATTCTCGCGAGTCGACCCCCCTCCCCTCCCCCTCCCTCTCGGGGGGTGTCCCCTTTCATCAGAGAGGGTCTCCCATGCGTCGATCAAGGACAGCATCTCCGCTTCTCTCACCCTGGCTCTCAGCTCAGACGAATAACAGAGCTGCAAGTCCATGGTCGAAGCCCCGCCTCCATCTCCCCCGGCGACTCGGAGCTTCGGAATCCCCAGTTTAATTAACACCTTCTAGAGGGTGTGGATTGGCACAATAATATAATTGGTGGGTGTGGCTATTTATGACATGGATATTTGAAACTGCCTTTCATACAGCAGTATAATCAACCACTTGAATCGCTTACCTTTGTTTTCTATTTGTAGAATTATCATGCAATCATCATCTAATCTATCATCTAATCTGTGTGTCGTTTCCAGCTTTATTTTGCAAGGTCAAAGGTCAATGCCGCGAATAAACACGTTCACAACGGAAGGCTGAAAGCTTGGCGAGGATGGGTAAGAGGAGGGGGAAGAAGAAGAAGAAGCGAGTCAAGAGCGAGATAGAGCGTTGCACGGGTCACGAGTCGGGCCCGGAGACGACTACGGGGCGGGAACGGAGGGACAGCGGTCAAGAAGACAGCTGTAGTCCGGCATGGAACAGTTTGGACGAAGAAAGTCTCGCAGACTACGCCGAGAACGCGGCGGCTGGTGAGTCGGGCGGAGAAGTAGAGGTGGCCAAGCTCCTCTCCTTTCTCAACTTCTCCGTCATTCCCTGCGCGTTGGAGCCGTACAACTTAGAGTGTGAGCTGCCGCACGCGCCAAGCGGAGGGGGCCCGCCGACGGACGTGGACTTGTTGTCCGAGCTGACCTCTGCCACTCACCTGGAGAGAGAGGAGGACGCCCGGGAGGGAGAGACGGAGGACGCCAGAGGGAAGAGGAGGAGCAGGAAGAGAGCCTCGCACCGTCGTCCGAACAAACGCGCGAAGAAACTGCGCAGCAGCGTCGGCCCAGCTAGCCTCGCTGTGGCGGCGGGCGAGTTCATGTGCCTGTGCCACTTTGTGCGGGCTGGCGGCGAGGAGCGGCTGGAGGAAGAGAAGAAGAGGACTAGAAACGGCGCTTTCGCGGCGGCCTTGCCTCGTGACACGGTCGTGAGCATGAACTCCGGTGGTTACTATTGCGAGCGTTGTTACGGGAGAGGGGGGAGGGGAAAGAGAGGAAGGAGAAGGAGCAGAGAAGGGAGGTTCGACCCGTTGGCTCGGGCCGCGGCAGTGGGGAGGTGGAGTGCGGGGAGAGGCAGGGGGACCAGGTCTGAGAGCTCCACTCCAGTCAACCTCCCCACACACTCCATGCCCCAGCACTCCCTCGTGGAAATGGAGTGCGAGAACGGAGATTTTTCCAACGACACTTCTGCAACAGGCGAGGTGGACATGGGGGCGGAGCCTGATGACTCTGACCACACCCCTCCAGCCGAGTCCTCGCCTGGCGATCTGTACGAAGGAGAGAGGGAGGAGGAAGAAGAAAGTGAGCTTAGCGACACAACAACTGACAGGTGTGCATTAATACTACCTGAAGTTCCACTCAATTGTTGCAATTGTTTGGCTAATTAGTTTTCGTAGAGCCAAAACTTCAACCCCATATTTGTTCTCTGGCTTCCTCTATATATCTCCAGTGGTTGTGATGGAGATGATGAAGAGAGCAGTGTGGAGAGAGTCGGCATGGCACTGTCTGGGTGGTGGGAGAGGGAGCCCCCGTTCGTTAGCAGTAACGAGGACTCAGACTCCGAAGAGGAGAAACTAACAAGTATCCTAAATGGAGCGTTTCCCCACATGTCTCCAGCCAAAGGCTCCAAAAACCCACCATCTCTCAGAGAAAGACTGAGTTTATCTTCACAGTTCAAACACCCCGGGAAATTTGGTGTCCGAGGGAGAAGTGTGAAGAAGAAACGCTGCAAGCCGTCACAGACTGCCACCAATCACCTAACACCGGCCGAAGTGAACTCAAAGATATCTGCGTTTGTTGAAGACGAGACTGAGCGAGAGTTGAGATTTGTGCTGGTGAGCAGGGCGCACTGTCTAACCATCTCTCACCTTGCAGCGGCGTACGGGCTCCACTGTGACGTGGAGCAGCAGAAGAGGAGGTTGCCAGTAGCCAGCCCGAGACTGAGAAAGACTCCCTTCACGCGACTGGCGAGCTGGTTTGAGGTGGAACCAATTCTCAAGACACACCACTCCCCTGGACACATTCTGTCGTTCCCCTGTTCCAGCGACTCTGTGATGGACGACGTGTCGTCGGAAGGGGGCGTGGTAGTTGGGCGAGGTGTCCCTGTAATTGACGAGACTAATGTGGGGAACCGGATGTTGCAGGGAATGGGATGGAGACCTGGAATGGGTCTCGGACCTGATGGCGGTGGTATTCGTGAACCCATACATGCATTTGTCAGACCCAGACGCAGTGGCTTAGGTTTCTAACCACACCCTCTCTGTATAGTATTGTATGTTTCATCATCATTACATCATACAATGAAAAGCATTAAAGTGCAAACCCTCGGCACACTCTATAGAAATGTGGAACCCATACACAAGTGTGGCACCACCACAATTGATGGTCTTGACCATGCATCAAAAAGAACAGCATGTTATGCACCATTTGTTGAAAAAAAAATGGCCAGCCCTATTTCTGTTTGAGGCCCAAAAAATTAATAAGGTTGAAAAATTGCCAACCTTTCATCTCTCTATTAATTTTCGTATTACCCGTGGATGTTTTAGTGCCAAAAAAAAGTAAAAACCCAAGGTTGAAAAAAAAACGCCCAGCCCTTCATGTCTCCAGACAGACGTCTACGGACGCAGTGCAATGCCAACTATACGCTGCCCTTTGAGAAACATGGGTCAGTGGTAGATTTGTGGGTAAGGGGAGGAACCAGAGCTGTTCCCAGCCAATGCTCTGGACCACCTGACACTTTAGTGCGGGATCGAGGATTCGAACCGGGCACCTATGGTGTCAGTCCCCACGACTCTAACACCTAGCCAGGGTAATGATGTCATTCGCAAAAAGTCAAATACACTGGAATGCACTGTATATGCGTATTGAGGTGTATATACATATGTTAGACATATTCGGAAGTCAAGCTGGCTGCATCGTCACTATCATCTGATTCACTGGACGAACTCTCGATCCGACTGTTCATCGGCATCTGTTTCCACACTGCCCCGGGGACACGCCCCTTTCTCCTGCGAGGTTTCCGAGGGTCTCGCTGGTAAATGTCCTCCAAGTCATGGTGGTTTCTGCGAGTTCGACTCGGGGGTTTGCCAAACACGGGGGGAGCGTTTTTAACAATGGGGGTCTCTGAATTTTGGATTTGGTGAGGGGTGAGTTGAATGGGTTGGGGACCTGTCCAGCGATCGTTTTGCGAGGAGCTGATGCTGGGTCTTGAACTAGGGGCACTGCTGGGAGCCGTACTGCATCCGTTAGGAAGACCTTCTGGTACGTCTAGCAATCCCACTGTGTTTGGGTAGCCGTTCAGTTGGAATGCAGTTTCTCCCTTCCATCGATCCTGCCTCTCTTGGTCCGTCTTCCACTGGGTCAGTAGTCCTCTCAGATCGTTCCCTGGTCTGGGGTTGACACCTGGAGGGTGATGGTGGCTTGCAAGAATCTGTGATACAGGGTAGCCAGGGACCTCCTGCATCTGAGGAGGGTAGGACACACCCTGAGCATGGGGTTGAAGAGGGTAGCCAGGCACCCCCTGCGTCTGAGGAGGGTAGGACACACCCTGAGCATGGGGTTGAAGAGGGTAACCAGGCACCCCCTGCGTCTGAGGAGGGTAGGACACACCCTGAGTGGGGGGTAGTTAGGTGCCTGGGATTGAGTAGGGTGGCCCTGCTGTGCATGAGGTGGGAGAGATGTTCCAGACTGAGGTTGTTGGGTGTTCAATGTTGCCTGGGGTTGAGACTGAAGCGGGTGGGTAGTGCTGGTGTGTTGTTCGCTTGTTGATTCTCCAAATCCTCTCCATTTTGGCACCTTTGGTGGTACCACTGGTTTGAGCTCAACAGAAGTCTGCGAAGAGGAGAGATTTGGCGCCGAAGACATCGGCTTGCCCTTTGACCCCTGCTTCGATCTCGATTTTGAAGGCACTGCCAGCATTTTCTGTTGTTGCTGAGCTGAACGCTCTCTGTGACTTCTGGACACTTGTTTTGAGTTCTGCGTACTCGGGCGAAGGTGGTCGTGTACTGCCGCTGTAGCTGTAGGAAGGACTGGTTGAGACAGTCCGTTTTGGAGTCCAGTTCTGGGGTTTTGGAACTGAGAATGGGAATGGGACACTGGGAGTAGATGGTCTGGTATATGTTGGTTCTGTGGGTGATCCAAGATGTGGTCCAGGCTACATGCGTGAGCAGGGGGAAGGGAGAGAGGAGGTGGAAGGGAGGTGGGGAGAGGGGGAGGGGAGGGAGAGTGACTGTGGTTCAACAAAGGTTGACTGCTGTGTTGAGCTCCTCGGGTGTGGTGGTTGCCCATGGTAACGTCGGGATTTCCCCTCCAGTTGAGGGCGTTGGTCGTGCGACAAGTCCATTACCTGGTGCTCGTGGAGCGGAGAAAGCTGATTGGTCGGTCTCCCCGACCAATCACGATTGCTTCCACCATCGGCCATGTGATTAGTCACATGACCAGGGTACTCAGAAGCACTCCAGGAATCGGCAGACTCGTCAGGACTCGAGACCCTTTGTTCTTGATGATAATGACGAAGACGATGTCGTTTTGATTTCTTTTTCTCCGGGACCCCCGGGGGGAAATTCTCCAGTGGGGGGCTCGGTGCACGGTCTCCAGAGATGGTTTCCCTCCCGTGGTGAAGTGAGGGGGGACCCCCGTTTGTTTCGGTCGTTGATTGTCTCTGGTAGCTGCTGATGCTGGGAGGACCGCTGGACATGTGTGAATTGTAGGAGGAGAGGTCAGCATAGTCAGTGCAGCGGCGCTGCGGAGGAGGTTCCGAGTGGACTGTGATCCCTGACGCTCTGGCTCTGGGGGGGAGACAAGAGAGCTGATGTTAAGGTTTGGGGTTGGGTTAACTGGTTTGACCCACATTCCTCCATTTTTCTGATGATATTCTGTGAAAGCTGTTGACGCTCCACTCAGACTTGATGCACTGCGCCGACTGGGGACTTTGGAGAGGAGAGAGAGAGAAGAGTCATTTGTAAACACAGTAGCATTTCTAATACACCACACTGCCAAGGAAATACATACATAAGTTGTAGCTACATACACGATTGGGAATGGTTTGTTGGTCATTTGGTTTACTCACGTCCCTGCAAAAAAAATGCGAAACCCATATCGGGAGGGAGGTTTTCTTGGATCGCCCATCAACACACAGCATGGTGTTGTTAATAGCTTACTATAAGTCTTTCCCTTGCGACGTCTGGTGAGAGAGACAGAAATGATGAAAATGATGACAGTTGGAGTTCCGAAGACCAGCAGTGTGGCTACCACGGCAACCACCACAATGAACCACGTTGTCTCCCACACCGGCTGAGAGCTGACTGGAGAGAGCGAACCTGAGAGGGGGGAGCAATTAATGAGACAACCGTGCTCGCACTCTCACTCACAAAGTTTAACTACTAGTAATGATGATGTAATGCTTGGCTCACTATGTTTACCTATTAGAAATGGTGAAACGGTGATATTGGCCGGTTTGCCCGTGCCACATTGATTGTTGGCCTGAACCGTGACCACACATTCCCCGACCTCTTCAAGATCAACGACATATGTGTAGCTCTCCCTTCCCATCAGGACTTTGTTTCTCGTCTCCCGGTCGCCATGACACCAGGTAACGATGTAGAGGTCGTCGGGGTCAGTGGGTGTGGTCCAATTAACGAGCGCCGCAGTGGAGTTGACTGGTTGGGCTGTCAACCCAGTGGGTTGGGCTGGGGTGGAGCCTACAAGCAATAGTGGACTGCATCAACCATACATTGTCTCAAGCTCAGAGGTGTCCCTTGTTGGGAGGTAACTTAAATAGGACAAAGATAAACCAGTTTGTGTCCGGTTTGTCAATTCTCTTACATCCGTATGTGGTAGTCTCGGCTGGGTCAGATGTTGGCCCCGCCCCCTCTGCCGTGTGGGCGGAGACTAAAACGACGTAAGTTGTCTGAGATCTCAGCGATGCCAGTGTTAGAGTGGTCTTATTAGAGCCCACTCTCCTCTCCACAAACGTCGACTGTAAATTGAAACAGTTTGTGACGTAATGCTGATGTAATGCTTGACCTCTGACCTCTGAGGATATTCGGTAGGAGACGGTGTAATCAGTGAGGGGTCCTCCGTAAGTCAGACAATCACTGGGGTGCTGCGAGAGAAGGGAACGTGAATGGAAAAGTATTATGTGTGCAAGGAAACATCTTACAAGAAAACATCTTACAAGAAAACATCTTACAAGAAAACATCTTAACAAGGAAACATCTTAACAAGGAAAAAGGTAACATCTTTTGTTAGGCACATAAGATCGGGATTGCATGCAGATGAACTAGATCTTACCTCCCAGGTGACTGTGAGGAGTTGATTACCAGGGGTTACCTCAACATTAGATGGAGGAGCAGAGGGAGCTGCATGGGGGAGCAGGTTGAAAGAGGTAAGGGCAGAGGCAAGAATGCAATAATGGCAGAGAAAGAGAGACTAACAATCTGGGAGGGTCCACTCAGATCCAGGGACTGTGGTCGGTTGGCTCTGGTTGGCCGAGTTCCTGGCTCTGATCCGTACCATGTACTCCTGGAATGGAACCAGGCCCAGCACCATCACCCCCACAGCTTCACCATCGTCCACCTCCTGGTGAACTTTCCATTCCGGTTCCACCTGGGGACACAGCGAGTTGCCTAGCAACATAACTTCGACAAGGTAGCCGGTGAGTGGGAGGTTCCCACTGAAAGTAGGCGGAGTCCAGCTGAGTGTTAGGATGTTAGTTGTAACCATGGCGATTAAAAGAGCGGTTGGAGCAAAAGGATCAGTTGGTGGTTCTATGGAATGGAATTGGTCCGCAATCAAAAATTAGTTCTATTCCATCTGGTTTGGATGGGGACATGACATACCTCCGACTCCGATGATGACAGATCCGATTTCTTCCTCTAGAGGTTGACCTCCGACCCCTGTGGCCGATATTTCAACGACACAAGTGTAGCGTCCGCGATCTCCCACGTCCACACTCTCCAGTACCAGTGACCCTGCACCGTACATGTCGGGGCGTACGGTCCCCACCGTGGTGCCATCACGGTACCACTGGTAGACCACTGTGGTAGCGTCCTCAGGTCTGGTCACATTGCACGGTACGGACAGCCGTGCACCGTGGTCTGCTGTGAGGACTCCGTCATGTGAGGCTGCTGCCAGGTCCCCTGGTCTGTTCCTTACAGTAGACCCAACTACAGGAGAGAGAGAGTTAGAGTAGCTTGGATTGTCAACACTCTCCATCACTAACTTTTGGTCCCCCGATGTGCCTATATACCCTTGCTAAAAATTTATGCTTACACTGAACCTTTAGGCCATCCCAATATTTCAGCGTACTCAGAATAGGACGGAAGATGATGTAATGAGTGACTCACCAAGTACCCGGAGCTGTACTGTGGAGGAGGTATCGAAGCCAGCGCTGTTGGTGGCTGTGCATTGGTAGGGAGAGGAGTCAGCTACTGCTGCACCAGAGATTGTCAGTGTTCCGTCCCCAGAGCCTTCTGCTGGTAGACTGATACGACCTGCCAGTGAGAGGGGAGGGAGAGAGAGCCAAAAAAGACATTTAAACTTGGCGATGAGTATATAATAGTGCTTGCAGTTGCTAAATTTGAATCCACTAGGACTGCACGAGGACCAAATTGTAAGATGCGATCAGTTAAAGGCTGATTCTAGTATATATACATATGCTAATTTAGAGAAATATTGTGTGTGGAACAGACAGAGAAAATGAAGCCTGAAAGAATAATAATATGAAGACACCATGAAAGGTGCCACAATTTGAGGAATCCTCACTGTTTTGGAGCTCAACGGGAGTTCCATCTCCTCTGGCCCAGGTGAAGGCTGGAGGAGGGAACCCGGATGCCGTGCAGGGGAGAGAGACTGCCACGCCCACAAATACCAGGAGGTCAGATGTCGGCTCCGTTGTAATAGTGGGTGGAGTCACTAGAGAGAGGAAGAGATGGCGAGAGGAGAGAAGCGGCTGAAGTAGAAACAGTAAAAGGAAAACAAAACGTACGTATGACTGAGAGACGTCCGTTGGCAGCTGCTTGCCTCTGGTCTCCCCCGGCAACCACCAGGGATGCCACGCACTGATACACTCCTCGATTATCCTCCATCACAGACAGGATCTTGAGTGTAGATATCTGGTGGATTGAGAAACCAGGGGCCCACTACTCTACACATCTCTGATACTGTTTATAGCAGGAGACTTTCAATGAGAAAAAATAATCTTGCTTGATTCCTTGGCTTTCTCAGATAAAATATCTTACGCACCAGTCCAGTTCTATCGTAGAGAACATTTCCAGAGGTCACGACCTCTGAACCATTGACCCTCCACACCCACTGTATATTGGAGCCGTCGTCGCTGGCAACGACCTCACAGGAGAGAATGACCTCTTCTGTGATATTGGCAGCCAGCGATGAGAAGGAAGACTGCATTGTAGGTGGAACTGAGGGGGGGAGGAGGGGAGGAGGGGAGGAGAAATATGTGCCCTGCTGAACACGTGTGAGAGAAATAGCATTCTTGTCATAGTTTTAAACTAAACTGTGGTTTAGTTGCCCGATATTCACGAGTCGTTGCAGTTAACTGTTTCAAATTTAAAAATTTATGTGGGTACAATAGGCTGTGTCTACTGTGTCTCTATTGCTCTTTGATGAATATAATTCCTCTAACTTGTATAATTATAGTAATGTAGAGAGGAGGAGTTGAACAGAAGGGGCCATGATGTAATGTGACATCATTGGAACACCCAGACTCCGGTCTGGTGTCTGGGGTATCACAACTGTCACCTCTCCACCTCCTCATTCCTAGCATTCCAACCCACACTATATATACAGCCTCACAGTACGTGCATGAGCTTGAAACAGAGAGAGAGTCAAAGCTAGGATCTCGCTATATACCTCCATTCGTATCTCGCCTAATCTCGCTAATAGGGACCTACAAATGACAGTAGCAGAAGAGAAGGGAGAGAGGGAAGGTAGAGAGAAGGGAGAGAGAATGGAGAGAGAAGGGAGAGAGAAGGGAGAGAGAGAGAGAGAGGGAAGAGAGAGAGAGAGACCCACCAATGACAGAGAGGCTGGCAGCAGGGGACTCTATAGAGGCACCAGTACTAGGGACTGTAGCCACACAGAGGTAGGAGCCCGCGTCCTCCGAGCCCACTGAACTGATAGTAAGGTTTCTGGCGGCCTGGGAGAATGAGATGTGGTCCGAGGAGGTGAGAGGAGACCCGTCCTTTCTCCAGCTGATCGCCGCCACTGGTCTGTAGGTGGGTGGGTGGGGGAAGAGAGAGAATATATGTATAGAATCACATTAGGTGAAAGAGTAGGGAAATGCTTCTCCCTCATTCAACAAGCAAGGGCCCAGCCTGGGTTAAAGATCTCAAGAGTTTTGATTGCTGCTTCTGTGCACTCTGTCTCCAACTTAGCACGATTGTAGTAACTTGGAGGATTATGCATAAATCAATAGACTACAGGTACACAGAGTGTGTGCTAGTGCGCGTCGCCACACAGCAAGCGGTTCCACTCTATCTTCTCAATGATGCCTATCACTAGAGCTATAATATACAAACACTAAAATCAAACAACATTGCTTGATTATTAACAGGTGCAATGAACGTAGGACAGCTAGCTTATTGTAAGATTTAATTCTATAATTCAACTGTGCTTTGGTTAGTATGATACTATTACGTTACACAACACATATGATGTGGGCATATCTCGTTACGTTTCCATCCTACAAGTCTGTGACACTTAACCAATCATGGCGATATTATATCATGACAAATGGGATTGAGAGGGGGAGGGGCAGGGGAGGGGGAGGGTAAACGAAAGGCAATATGCTCACGTTCCAGTTGTGAAGCAATCAAAGTGGGCGGAGTCTCCAGTGACAACACTCTGGGAAGTGGGTGTGGTCACAAATTCGGTCGGTAATGATAGGGGATGCGTAGCTCCACCAGCTGTCGACCAATCAAAATCAACAGTGATTACATCATCATTGCATCGTATATGTCACTCACAGATTAGGAGGTGGCCAGTTGTGTACCTGCGGGAATCACTGATTACATCATTAGATGCATAGCAATAAAACCGTCCATTATCAGTGGTGAGGTCGACAGAACTAATAACGAGTTTTCCACTCAGGGTTATCCCCATTCGACCGGAGTCAAAATCCGGTTCATCCAGAATGGCTTGATTCAATTCCCATTCTATGGAGGCTGGAGGTAGACTGGTTGGTACAGTGCAATCGAGAACCATGCTCTGTCTATTAGACACAATCTGTGTCAGAATATCATTGCCCACTGCTGGGAGTCCTTCTGTGCTGAACACTGCATTAGACAGGAAGGATAGAGTAATGGTAGAACAGAGGAATCACCAAGATCCAGCATTCCTTGCTAACCACAATACCATGTCAAACACAGATGGTTAGCTACCAACATAGCATACGTAGGTTGGTGGTTAACAGATGTATAGGACCTACTGGAGTCACCATAGGTATTTTAACAAACACCCTATGCTTTCGTTTATTTCTATGAAATAGAAACGCAACATGTGTTCGTTCACCTTCACGTGTACAGCAAACACAAAGACAAACAGTAAATCCAGTGGCAAAGGGAAGAGAGATGCTATTTGAAAACAACAGGTGCATGGGGAAAAGGAAGGCAGTAATGAGCTCTCAATTGATTGTGGCCTAACAGAATCACTGGGGCAGTGTAGGGTAATAGGCCCTAGCACCAACACCACAGGCGAGCAATGAGAGGGAGAAAGGTGCATGGGTGTAAACAATCCACTTGGTGCAACTTCTTGAAGCTGTATATAGCTGACACACCCCCTTTCTCCGCTCTATCAGAAATCTAGACTCTATACATTTAGCAAGATTCTTTGCCATCAATGTACAGAGAGAACCAACGCACATCTATATAAGTTATTGGAGGATTAGTAGCTAATGCCATACCAGCCAGCTGAAGAGAGGCACTAAGGCTCCTGACACTCCCCACCGCATTGCTGGCGACGCAGTAGTAGCTCCCTTCGTCCGACAGCTCAACTCCAGACACCGTCAGCTCTCCGCTGGTGGAACTGACGGTGTATCTACCGCCGCTGGTCACCTCTCCTCCGCCCTCTCTGAACCAAGCCACGGAGGGGGGTGGCTCTCCGCTAACTCCGCACTGGAGTGTCGCAGTTTGCCCACCAGCGACTATGAGATCGCTCGGCACTGCCGTAAACTGCGGTGAGGTGTAGGGATCTGCGTGTGAGAGAGAAAAAGAAGTGTATAATAGTGATCATCACAAAAGCACGAAACCCAGTGAAAGGGAGGCGTAGCTGGTAGTGCTCGATAGTTGGGGGTCCCAAACATTTCGCGGTTTCCTTGCTAGACCCGCACGCTCTCAAGTCGAGTAAATACTACAACTTTACTACCGTAGGTAGTAGTGGGACAGAGAAACAAGGATAACTCACCGCTCATTGCTGCTGCCAAGTGAACTATTCTCAATGGAAGATGGAAGACTGTTAGCATCAAAGCCGCGAGATGCATCGCCGAGCGGCAAGTGCCCATCTTCACAACAGCAGCCAGTCCGCTAGGGATTTGGTATACTCCCCTGGTTACTGTTTCATATGCAGCACAACAGGTATGCAGTGCGAACTTGCAGCGCGTGGGCGGCGTTGCCGAGCTGAGCTACTAGAGACCCGACCATCTTTCCGGTCGCGGGCGTGTTCTTTCTGCGCATGCGTACTATTTGCATTAGACTGCGGCCACTCATCAAGCGCGAAGAAAGGGAGCTGACGGTATTTGGTCGTCGAATTGTGGAGTGAGGCAGAATGCCGCAGTACAGGATCATCAAGCAGGGATACATGCTCAAGGAGCCGCCGTATTCCAAGCGAGGAGTGAGAAAGGTAAGAAATATCTGTAGCTATGCCCGTGTCTCTATGCGGCGAGACCGTCGTGCGGCGAATGCGGTGTTAGAGAAAGGGAGTAGCTGTATGTTGTTCCGCGCGCGTTGTCGAGGTTTTAGACTTTAGTGCCACGATGGACCCACGACAAATCGCGATTGTTGGCATCGTAGGAACAGACCCTAGCTCAAACACTTGTGCTGCGACATTAGTTGAGGATTTTGAGCGCTGATTGCATACACCAAACCCAGAGTCTAACTAGCTGCTCTCTACATGACTTCCTCAAACCTGACACTCATTAGTCATTGATCCACTGCTGTCTCTCACGTGCAGAAGCTGAAGCGATTCTGGTTTGTCCTGCTGGAGGACAAGAAGCAGGTCGCATTTGTCTACTACAAGAACGAAGACGCATACATTGCCCGGCAGAGAAATGTCGGGTTCATAAAGATCGACAACTCTCGAATCAACGTCGTTGGAGAATACCTCACACACAAGAATGCCTTTCAGATTGTCACAGAGAAATCGGAGTACACCTTTGTCTCCGAAACAAGGTCAGTTTATAGGGCATTGGCGACGGTGGGAGTAGAATTGGATTCACAGAGTGTGTTTGAAGATGCTCGGTTTGTTTACCTACTGTGATTGGTGTTTGTGGCAAGCAAATCAGAGAGATGCACATTGCCTGCTTCAGTTACTCCACTTAGCCACTGTCTCACTCCTACACAAGTGGGCATTCTTGTAAATCTCTGGAGTGTGGAGCGAGTTGCTTGCCTCATAAGCTGGCCGTTGCACTGTGTGCTATGTTCTCTGGTATGTGAATCATGCATTCCCCTCTCTTAGTCCCTCACGAATGAATGTCATGAATAGTTAACTAGAGTCTAGCTGGACATCAAAAAGATGTTATGGGTCAAGTATTAGAGAGTCTGCCAGGTATCACAATCTGAGATGGTGACTAATAGAGAAGGAATGTAGAGCAATCAAAAGTGTGTTATGCAGTTTGTTGTGGGTGTCTGTAGATATATTGCCACCACTGCCTTTGGCTACTGTCCCAACTACTTCCTTTGTTTATCGCATCTATCGCAGCATATGACTCATTCTTAGCCTGTACATGCACACATGTCTATTTCCAAACCAAGTCCAACACACCGCGTCCAAATAGAAAGAATGGTAGCTATGTGCTTCCAAATTTTCAGTCTGCCACCACACACACCCGTCAGTGTGGGTGTAGGCAGAGCCAGAAAATCTAAATCAGTCATTCTTAGCTCAATCTCCAGCTTGGGAGGTCTATAACAACGTACAGTGTGAGTGTTACATAAGGCCATAGTATATACAGTATAGAGAGTCTTGTCAGTAAGAGTGCCGTGTGTGATGTGATGGGAACTACTCATCTTGCTGTGTGGTGACACGGGAGTCAATAGGAGAGTGTGTGTGCCACATTTCAGATGGCTATGGTCTATAGTATGACGAGATGTAAGCAGTGGGCATGAGACAGCGGTAGAGAGAGGGCGTATGTTTACATGAGTGGAGGCATGCTCTGTGCACTGGTAAACAATCTATAGGCTCAAGACCCGTGACACCTTGTACCATTTCAATTGACTCTATTCTTCCACAGTGGAGTAGTGAATATCTTTGATACCTACTATATATACATATGCCAGCGAGATTAACCTATTCAGTCAACCCTCCTTGCCTGCCCCAAACTTCAATTACACTGCCAGTCAATAGACAAAAAGGGGGCCCGTAGTTCAATATGTCAATAAGGGTTAAGAATTCAGGGTAGGAGAAGTTTTTGGCGTCCTACTCAATGCGGGTGCATGCTTCTTTTAGAGTACTGCACATCCTTATTCTAAGCACTACGTGATACACATAGATTAGCATAGAAGTATATACTATAAGAGGCTGGACGGCACTTAGAACACCCACCATCTATGGCAGTTGTGTATGGACGACGTTGGTGAGGGTGTGGGGGGAAATTGGCTCGATTCCAGGCTAGATACACTCTCTAATCACTTTATCCCTCGTTTGAGCTTCCAAAGACGTAACCGAACATCGCAAGGCGAGGTTTGCGCTACTAAAAGAATTTGTCCATGTGTCCGTGTCGTAACTGTTTAGTCTCATTTGCTCCACACAAACACACACGCATTATTAACACATCCTCCGTGTTGCAATGCCAGGCATACATAGCTTTGTAGAATGCAATATGAGTCTTCCAAAATCTATTACTGCACCCACCACAAACTTACGTATAGAAAGTCGTGTACAGCAATGGGTAGCAAAGAATTCCCTTGTAATTCCATAACCTTGACATGAGGTTTGAAGTATGGCTGGCAATCCTGCATGCTTCCCGCCACCACTAGTGATCAGGTGGGTACCAGGAATGTTGGCGGCATAGCTCCTCCAGTGCTGGCTGTAGTGCGGAATACGCATCCAATCAATTTCTACCGAAGCCAAAACAAGGCGTCAGGCGACGGCTAGCTGGTAAGGGTTCCTTGCATACCAGCCACCCTTGCAGTCTGGCAAGTTGCATGTACAAAGTATGGCCCAATATCCACGTGTAGCTTTCAAAGGCAGAACTGTATAATTAACTGGAACAGATAGCTTACTCGTGAAACATCTGATAGGTAGCTGAGTTCAGACATGAGGTCATTCTGACCTGTAACACAATCTTTTTCCTTGCCCACACACAGTGCACTAGGGTGTAGTGCAAGCTAGAAATAACCACACCCAAGAGTGCACTAGGGTGTAGTGCAAGCTAGAAATAACCACACCCAAGAGTGCACTAGGGTGTAGTAACCACACCCAAGAGGTACAAAATCATCCGCAAGCTCCCTTGCCACCCCTAACACCCCAGTCCAGTGAAAGTTCCACAGCTCAGCCACATAATTCCCGAAACGAGCTGACGGCATTGCTAGCCACACACACACTCACACTCCCACATTCACTGGATCCTTCTGTGCTCAATTACTGTTTCCCTCCCCCTCTTTCACTTCTCTCTCTCTCTCTCCTCTCACTCAGATATGAGCTTCATGACTGGATTCTTGTCCTTCACAACACAATGGAGGGCTTCCACCGCCGCATGGAGAGGGTCAAAGTGCGTATGGAGCAGAGACAGCGAGCCCTGTCTGCCAGCAGCGCAGCAAGTGATAATCTCAGTTCCCAGGCTTCCCCCATCCCCACCCAGCAACCTGGAGCCACACCCCCTACTCCCAGGAGATCGATAACCACGCCCAATCGTACTCCGCCAAACGGAAGTCCAAAAACGGGCTCGTCGTCACGTCGACGACCTCGTCGCCCAGCTCCAGTAGCCCCACAACAATCAAGAGATGTACCACCGCCGTTTCCGCGGGAGACAGACCACACCCCTAACCACACCCACCAGGAGTTTCCTCGCCAGTACTCTGACGAAGGACCCATTCCCATACCCCAAGTCCCTGCGTTCTCATACGGAGGGGAGCATACAGTGCTTGACCTGGACATCACCCAGATTGAGGAAACCCTGATTGAAGAGGGAGAAGGGGAGAGGGAGGAGGAGAGAGAAGAGGAAGAGGAACGGTATGTACTTGCTCCTATTCACACCAGTAATGTGGTGAGGCCACAGGCAAACGGTGTCAGACCGATTCCATTGCACCAGAGATCAGTGTCGGACACGTCCGTCCTTCTCTATCGCGCCAACTCAGCCTCTCTCCCCGAGCTCGCAGAGCAACGGAACTCGGCCAGCCCCGAGCCAGTCTCAGACACTGTGGAGGGAGCCAAACGGCAAATCTCTCTGGATTCACCAACAAAGAAGTTCCGAATGAAGCACACGCGCCACCTCAGTCTTCTCGGGGGTGACCACCATAAACGGAAGAAGCGACGGTCGCAGATCCGCAGTCGCTCGCCGCCCAGCTACCCCCCACCACCTCCTCCGGCTGATGAGGAGAGCGGAGACGAGGTTGAGAGGACACACTGGAGGAAAGATTCATTCGGGTTCTCAAAAGTGATGCAGACAATCTCTTCCATCGACCAGGAGCTACAGGAGATGGGGGGTGTGGCTGGAGCTAACACTGCCGCTGATGTACCTCCTCCGACAATGTTCCATGGGGAAGACCCTACAATTAATCCAGCTAATGACAGCCTAGAGGAAGGGGCTCAGAGTGAAAATCCCGCTACAGTTGAAGAAAGAGGAGAAGGTGAAGAAGAAAGGCCAACCCACATTGAAATCAGGTACATCCTTTTTCAATGCAAACTGCATGTAATAAATCCTAATCAACACCGCATGCAAATATTTGTTGCCCAATCCAGTGGAATGCATTACTTATGAAAGCATCTATTCCCAAACACACACAGTCCCACCCAGCAGGCCGAGGGAAAGGAAGAGACATCAGACCGACTGCCAGCAGGTGGCTCAGCAGAAGAAGACCCATCACTAGACTCCCCCACCAAGAAGATACCTCCCCCCGTGGCAGCCAAACCAAAACCAAAACCAAAGAGAAACAAAGTCATGTTCAAAGAGGAGGTGGAAGACATTCCATCGTACGAGCCTCGTATCGATGACGAGGAAGCTCCGCCCACCGAGGAGGAAGGTTCAGAGGACATTCCATCCTCTGTGGCAGCTCTGAAAAAAATGCTGTTTGGTCAGGCGTCTACGCAGAAATACTCGAAAGAAGGTCCAATGAGTTTGAGATTTGGGGCGTTTGTGGACACAGAGGATTACGATGAGGGACTGCATGAGATGCTCACTCCTACAAGTCAGCAGGGACAGCCGCAGCTCCACGACGACCAACAGCCAAATCACCCTGATCCACATTATCAACACCTCACCACGTTCAACGACTCCACCAACAGTGAGACCGGTGGTGAGGTAGTGAGAGGAGAGGGAGAGGGAGAGGGAGGATCGTCCAGCCAGCCGTGGGAAAACGAATACGACACTCCGTGGGACTCAAAACCAATCTCCAAGTTTTCCGTGGTGGGTCATCGCGGGAAGCTGACTCCAAGCCCCGCCCACAGAACGGAGTCGTTTGAGGTTGTATCCCATACCACAGATCTCCCTGGTAACATGGAGAGGAGAAACGTGAGCTCGCTGGAGCGCCAGCTTAAAAATGACCCAACCTCTCGCGTCTCACCCCGACAGGACTTGGGGTACTCCGGAGGAACTTACTCCCAACCTTCCTCCAACCTGGAGTTCACTGACACCGGCATCCAAGACTCTGACCTCTTGCAGAGCATCAGCACCACACTACAGACGAGGTCAAAGTACGGGAGCGATTCCCTCCTAACGAGTTTCAGTCAGGGGGATGTCCCTGCTAATTACTACCAGCAGCAGGGTAGGGCTGCCATGCAACAGGCAAAATCTGGGGTTCGGTCTGCCCGAGGGGACCTTGAGAAAATCCGAACCAAACACAAGAGAGCCATAACTCTGCCCACGTCTTATTCGGGTCCACAGACGAGCAAACTGAAGCACAAGAAGGCGTTGAGTCGGAGCCACCAGTCAGTGAGTCACAGCGGAGTCACGGGTGATGGAGGGAGAGGGCAGGGAAGAGCGACTTCTTACCACGGTGGAGGCGGGCCTGCTCGCAAGGCGCAGTCAGTGGACATGCTCCAAGTTGACCCTTCGACACTCGTGACCTACAACACATACACTAAAAGCCACACCCTACAATCTCTTGTTTGAAGTGTGGTTTTAACTGTACCCATAGCAACCCCACGTGTCTAACACAAACCTGTAAGAAATGGTTGTTTGTATCAATCACACGCATTTCCCATAATCATTCTTGTGTGTCAATCAAATTTCCCATTTTAACCCTTTCTCTTCTTGGACTTCTCCCCTTCGCCCCTGTTCATTATAGCATTGTATAGAATGTTTGAACCAATGCTGTTATATTATATATCGAGCATCGTTGTATATATTGTACACTTTTCAATGCATGAAATGGAAATGATGTAATGAGGCATAAGCACAGCAGCGAGCTCTCTTCATACGATCGGCTTTGCCACGTGGTGCATTACAGCCAAACCGAATGAAAGTAGCGGAAATTGTGACATACAAACATGTACCTTTGCGGTTTTATCAGTTGGTATAATATGAAATATTCAGTTAGTGTTGAGGGTGAAGATGTATTACATCATCTGGCATCAAATACAATAACTGTGGGGAGTCAAGGAGCTAGCGGTGTGACAGTAAAAACACAGGTCACTGAGCAGTCATGGCAGAGTATATATATATTCACAAGTCAACCAACCATCCTTCCTGCCCCGACTATAATAAACTATGCAAACAGTGGCCGACCTATTAGGTCACTAATGATGGGTGTGTACTTCATTCCAATTGAGCTAACACCATTCACAGTACTGTAAACTTATCGAGGCACATCCATATGCAGTTCAGTGGGTAAGTCACTATTAATGAAGCTATGTTCAGAGAACCAACAGTGTGTGGTAGTCTTGGTAACCAAACTCATCATCAGCGAAATTTTAAAAATCACTGATCCACAAAACTTTAGTGCCTTGACAGAAATTAGACTTACCTACTGTACCTCTAAGATAGGATTTACTTGAGGCAAATGTGTGACACCCAAATGAAAATGGGTTGGATTACGGGCACCTAAACCAGCCCCAGCTAGTTACAGGACTGCGACTCGTAAGTCGGGGAAAAGATAAGGATACTTCGTTTGGTTCTCTTCTTGTACATGATCCTATACCCACACTCCCGACAACGGATTGGATCACGTGGTCTGATCTCATTCTCCCCATGGCATTCTGCAGGACATCATACGGGACATCAATATTATCCTCACGCGCATGCGGAACCGACCTCCACAGATGTAGATCATGGGCTGTTTGGTGGAGGTGCCAGCCGTGCCAGGGACGCCAGGTCCTGGCGTGGCCCCGCCTGCCGGGGTCCCCATTTCTGCCATTCTGTCAACAACTCGACACTCTCTGCAGTGTCGTCGATTTGCGCATGCGTGGTCAAAATATTGCATGCGCGCGCTGCAGCGCGTATATATACATATTGAGTTTGCCGCAAGCAAAAAGGTGAAACGACGGATCGATAACCTTGGATTTGTCGCAGATTATAGCGGACTTGGACAGCTCGACAGTTTGGTAAGTGGAATATTGCTTGTCTATCGTTACTACGAGTGCAAGCCACGAGCGGTCGCCGGCGTCAGAACGGCAGTTTTGCGCTGCATTCATCCACTGCTAGGGAAAATCCGTGCACGTTTTTGCATGAGTGACTGGCCGGTGTACAAGACTCGGGCAGGAGTATACCCGTCTAGTACGGACAGTTTTAGTTGCAAACTATTGGCCACTGTGCTTCATGTGCCATGTAACACCTTTTTGTAGGTATACCGGACACAGGTGCTGGTATTCAAGAGAATCCGTTTGTCCGGACCTTGAATAACTACTTTTGCAAGAGGAGATATTAGTTGTGTGCTGCTGCTGTGAGAAGATGGCATTCTCGAGCAGAAAGAAGCTGCGGCGCAACATGAGTGTCACGAGCAGCGAGTTTGAGTTCATGCATCGGACGTCGCCCGACTCTAGTGGGGTGTGCGGTGAGGTGGGGAGGGAGGACAGTGTGGGGGGAGAGGTGGAGAGGAGCTGCGAGTTTGAGGTCCTCCACGAAGGCTACCTGAACATGAGCGTCCGTGTGGAAGAAGAGGAGGAAGACGGAAGTGGTACGATGGCGCGGACTCTGCGCAGTCTCAGAAGCAACGGCTCATTCAGCCGCGTAAGCCCAATACACAATCCATGCAATACATGTCTCCTACGTAACTGTCCTACTACATACATATGGTACAATATTGTGTGTTAAGAGGTTGGGCAAAGGGCAGTAGTTAAGGTCTTTGTTTTCCTAATCGAGAGCCATGACAGTGCTGCTTGAGGCTGGGAAGGAGGAAGATGATGTAAAAGCCAGGTATGCACAGGTCATGTACAACGTCCTGAGTTAGTGTGACTATTTCCCTTGACTCTGGTGTGCAACTTCCTCTAGTGTGGTTATACAAACTGAGGTGGTGCTTGAGAATGACTTGGAGGTCATTCAAGGGAGTGCACTGTAATTAGTCGATTAATCTCTAGATCATTGCCATTGGACGTTAATGTGTGTGTTCTAGACTATGGGATGAGTATAATCTGCGTACGTTTGAAGCATTGATGCCGTGAAGCGGATTAGGTGTATGTATACTGGTGGTGATGTCGTGTTGATACAGAGAAAGAGGGCATATATAGAACGAACCAGTCACAGTGTAGCCAGTGTCTGTGGCATAGAGAGCCCAGTGTCAACATTTCTGATTGACTCTCTTTGTTCTATGGTATTGCTGTGCCCCGCGCAGCAGCTGCTAACAGAACTCCTCAATGGAGTAAAGAGAACCAGCGGCATTTCTGCTGCTGCAGTGACATTTGTCTCTGCTGGGGATGTTTTCAGAAAAAACTGCTGATGGTAGGAGAGCACTGTGCCACTGTCAGTGTACGTAACACTGTTTCCAAACACTGCGTCTTGATTCTCCAATTTCTGAGTCTACTGCTCCGTAATCATCCACCATGCGGTGCTTTCAGTGCCCCTGGCAACCGCAGACTAGTCTGACAAATATTTAAAAGGGCTTCTTGGGTGTCACAGTGTTGCGTCAGTAGCTAGTGGTCCAAATGACATAAGGATGGGTGTCTGCGGTATTGGTAGGCCATACCAAGCCATTAGTGCTCTCATCCATTGAATGTGGATGTGGATGTGTGTACTGCATGTGTACACTGGCCATGTAAGGAAGTTGTGTGGGGCGAACCATCACCGAGTGTTGTTGACTTGGGACACATTTCAGTTTGTGTTAGTTGAATGCGCGTGTTGTGGTAACTACTGCCACATTTCAGGGTCCCATGTGCTGTTACTCTTGAACTGAATAACAGGGATATAGGGTAGCTGGAGCCTGTTTTTGTAAGGTGTACTGACAAATCGACGTTGACCTGCCCACTCAGCTATCTCTCATGGTATTTTAATCAGAGTCTATATATGGACATGTTCTATATATAGACCATTCGGGCTCACTTTTCCAATGTATCGGCTGTAGACAGTCCCTATTGGTTCAGAGGTGGTAGTACTTAATCCGTGAGGGTTTCTCTAACAACTGGTGTGCAACGTGAGGTGTCCTGTTAGACACTGGTCTATAGGGTCTCCTTCCTTCCCCAGCGGGGGAACGGTATGCCACCCATGTCCCTTTGTCAACAGTGTGGTCAGGGTCAGAGCTCCGACTGTGCCCGTGTAATGAGGCTGTGGGAACGTGCTACCCTCAATTGCAGCTGTAAGGTATCTCGGAATGCAGCGTGGCGGCCACCTGCTGCCACTTTAGCCTGCCGGAACACCAGGATAGACTCTTTCCTACACACAGCTCTTCCCTCATGCCCCCTGCCATGCCTCCCTCCGTCTTCCTCTTATCCACCCACGATCAGCCAATGTGATTGGGTGGTCTCTGGCCTTCTAGATTTTCATTTACAGAAGGTGTCAGTTGAGTCTGGGAAGATGTGTGAAATCTTTTTTGGCACTGCTTCGGGCTAAATGGTCTCTTAGGTAATGACATAGGACACACATATGGCAATTATCTTGGACGGTTTCATTTCTCTACCGTCATTTGTGGTGATTCTCATCTCTCCGGGAAAGATGTCCCTGCGAGACACGATGGCAGAGGCTTCCTTTGTATCAATTCCAATTCCTCGTGGAGTGAAACCCTGTGTTTACAAACCTCGTTAACCACAGCAGGAACACCGCGTCTTTGCTGCTTCTCGGGACATCTGCTCCCAAAACGAGAAGCTCCTTAACCTCCCATTCCCTCTCCTCTCACTCTGTACATGCAGAGCTCTAATACACCCATACTCTGAGAGACTCAGCAAAGCATATGGCAACGCACCTGAAATTCAAATACCGGGATCGCGCTGACCATCACCGTATTAGGCTATGGGAAAGAATGAGTCGTAATTAGTAAGGATTTCGGTGGTCTGTTTATTCAGTCGCAGTTGGTAGTAATGGCTGTAGACTCTAGAATAACCGACGGAAGTACTTGGCCACTGTCTGGAGTACTACAGTGGCTAATTTGTTAATGGAGAGATATTGCAGTGACACCTCCAGCAAAGCCTAAGTTCAGAGGAATGGAGATGCTGAGTTCAGTAGGACACTATAGAGTCAAGACCAGGTGTTCTACTCTTGGTGTGCTGTGGTTGACAGTGCTGGGGACATAGCATAACTCTGAGTGGGTGGCAACTGTGGGGAACTATCAAAGGGTGCTCTAATACAACTCCAATCAAACAGCAATCAGGCACTCGTTGTGTTGTCAGTAACTTTACCATTGGAACGTGCAGTTTAGGCAATATTGAGGTGACACTAGATCTGCTTACACCCTCTGTTTCTCCACTTTCTCTCCTCCCTCCCCCTCTCCCTCCCCTCTCTTTCCCTTCCCTCTCCCTCCCCTCCCTCCCCTCTCCCTCCCCTCTCCCTCCCCTCTCTTTCCCTTCCATCAGAGCTGGAAAAAGCGGTGGTGTGTCCTCTGTCGCACGGAAGACGGTGTCAGCATCTTCTACTACAACAAGAAGTCCAGCTACACTAACCTGGATGTGCCTGTTGGGATATTCTTCATGGAAGAGTGTCGCAAGATTTTCACCGTTCCAAGCCATCCCAAGTCCCGCTGTGTGTTTGCCATGGACTTCCCCTACAGAACGGTCAACTTATACCCCGAAAAAGAGTGAGTAAATCCCTTTAATTGACTTTAGATGTGCCTTACTCTGCAATAAAATTCACACCCTTTAGTTAAGCTCTCATTTTCTACTACGCTCTCTGATCAGGTTTTGCCAATTTTTTGAAGTTTGCCTTTTGCAACCTTTTTAGAATGGGGTCGACTAGCTGTCTCACTAAGTTAGCTACTAGTGTTGTCGGTATATTTCGCAACAGTTTATTATATCAGCTTGGCATGCACTATACAGAGCAACTATACATGAACTCAGGATGTTTTGAAATGAGCTAAGGGCCTGTATAAAGGAAGTTCCACATACTTGGCCTGTGAGTCTCTGTGTGGATAGTGGCTTCCAGGAAGGCCTGGGTAGGCCTGGGTAGCCATATGCCATGTACCAGCCGTGTGTGTACTGTTTTTAGATGAGTGGGTTGATGTGGTATTATTAGTGTTGCTTTATGTGTATTAGTGTATGTGGAATATGGCAGCATATGCCGAGAGAGTAATTTGCGTAGTTTGTAGTCGAATTAGTTCGCAGAGTTCGTCTGTTTATGTCTCTCTCTCTCTCTTCCCTCCAGACACCAGTTGTCTGACTGGCTAGACATATTCAAGACAAGTCTGCGGCTCACGGAGCACTCTGCCCCTCCTCCCCCTCCTCCCCCGGCTCCCCCCAGCTCCCGATCCTCACCCCCTCTCCTCTCCTCCCGCTCCTCCTCCTCCCTCCCTCTCTGCCTCTCTCTCAGAGCACCCAAACCAAAGGCCCTCAAGAGAGACTTCAAAAATTGCAGAATTGAGGAGGAAGAGCCCGGAGTTATTCTTGCTAGGGCGGTCGTAAGGAGTGCAGATTGCGCAACAGACAGAGACAACAAATTACCGATTACTGGGTCAGCCCCTGGTGGTGGAGTCAATTACCTCACTCTAGCATCATAAGATCATAAATCAAATGCAGAAAATCAATTTCATCTCTTGTATTATTATCATGTTTTCAGACTTCGGTTTTACGCATGCGCAGTTGCAGTATCTATGGCAACCAATAAATAGTCGTGTGTGCACATGGCGCGAATCTATCCTCAAGAGCGCCTCGATACTCTGTCATAGCGGCTCTATAACCGTTGAGTGGTACAAGACAGGGGACGGTATGCCGATCAAGTTCAGCGTGAGGAAGAAGAAGAAGGGTAGCGGGCCGGCCGACGTATCGGGAGAGGGGGGGTGGGACACGGCGAGTGTCGCTAGCTCTGCATCCAGCAGTGAGTCAGCTCCTCGTTAATACAACCATAGGCTCCATCTTTCACTGATCCCTGTGTCGCTCGCAGTGGTCGGCGGTGTGCAGAGCGTTTACAGCGTGCAGAAGATCAAGAGCCTTCCGAGGCTGCACCGTGCAGTTGTGAAGGGAAACTTGCCCAAAGCCAAGAAACTATCACTGCGCATGAAAACCGGCGAACTCAACGCCACAGACAAGGAAAAGAGGTAGTCCAGCATTATCCCAAAACCTAGCTGCTGTACCGTGTCTGTGTGCAGGACGGCTCTCCATTATGCTTGTGCTGGAGGTCAGGAGGAGACGGTGGGTCACCTCTGCAGTGAGCTCAGAGCTGACCCAAACGTCAGGGACAGCAGTGGCTGCACTCCTCTCCACAGAGTAAGCATAAGTCCCTATAATAACTACACCAACCCCATTAAACATACAATGAACTGTTTATGAATTCGACATTATTCCAAAGTTGTCAGTGCAGTGTATCAATGCAACGTACTATTATCTTCCCCCACAGTGCATACAGGCTGGCACGTCCACCGTGTGCATCAGCAAACTAATCGACGCTGGGGCTAGAGTTAACGAGGCCGACAGACAGGGGCGCACCCCTCTACACGAGGCTGCAGAGAGAGGTCGAAGTGACGTCGTCGCAATACTGCAGACACACGGAGCCAACGTGGAAGACATGGAAATGGTAACACACACACACACACCAGAGTGCATTCAGGAATAATCATTACTCCATATCTCTGTTCTTTATTTCGTTCAACGGAGGTGTAATATTATAGTTCGGTCTTGGTTGCTTTTCAACTGCACAATTATACTATGAATTTTGGCAGTATGCTTTACAGAAGAGCTGCTCCACTCTTGTGAAGATAATTATAGTTCTCAGTGCAGTTATAGGCTACCATGAATCGGTGTATATACTGCAGGCTGGGAATACAGCTCTCCATCTGGCAGCCACAGGAGGTCACAGTCAGATAGTCTCCCAGCTCATACGAGATGGAGCCAACGTCAACACCACCAACGGACAGGAGCTGTGAGCCATTCATTTACAATACAACATCCTTCCTTTGAATGAAGAGCTGACAAAGCACACGAAAGTTCACGTAGAATGAACCTGTATACGGACTAATGTTTGCCATCGTGCTGACTCCCTTACATTGTACTGAATGAGAGAGGCTAATAATAGAGGCTGCTGTGTGTGTGTGTGTAGGACAGCTCTGATGCTGGGTGCGAGGGAGGGTCAGGGAGAGGTGGTGAGGACTCTGTGCGAGGCAAAGGCAGACCCAGAGCTCCGTGACCAGAGGGGACTCAGTGCCACTGACCTCGCTCTCAGGAGCAACCACCAGCAGTCAGTGCTAATATCGCACACTTAGAACATTGTGCCACCATAGATACAGTACAGTAAGGGGTGGGTCTGACTTATCTAAAGAAAGACCAATAAATTTCGAGGACTCGGAGTAATTTTTGTGAAGATTTTTCTACATACATTCGTATTTCGCCAACGTTTAGAGTATATCTCACTATACAATGTACGCATGTTATTCTGCCGACTTGCAGCTGTGCCCGAGTGGTTCAGGAGCATCAGATGAACTGGAGCAGAGAGACGCTGACACACACAGCCTCACACCCTCACCCCTCCCACTCTCCACTCCCCACACCACCCTCACATCATCACCACTCACTGCAAGGTCAGCACATTACACATACACTTTTGTTGTTCAGTTTTCAGCTTGTTCTTCTGCAGATTCTTGGAATTCCGAGAGTGAGGGAGAAGGTGTGGCAGATGGTCCCCTAGGGAATTTTCAGACCCCCAGAACTGGGGGGCTGAATCTTCGAGAGGCCATGGCTCGCTCAACTACAGTCACGGCTAATGGAAAAGATGATGCGAAGGAGCAAAGAAGCCCACCTCTGGGACCACGGCCACCAGTGGGTGTGACCAACGAGGAGCCACGCCCACCTGTGGGTGTGGTCAATGTGGAACCACCCCCACCAATGGGTGTGGTCAGTAAGGAAGTCAGTGATGAGAGCTACAGTGACTGGGACAATGAGGAAGTAGACCACGCCCAACAGACTGCAGACTCCGCTCACATACCAGCTGTGGGCGGAGCTAGCAGAGAGCTGTCTGCAGTGCAGAATGGGAAGAGGAAGGGAGAGGAGGAAAGGAAGGAGAGGGAGGGAGAAAGAAGAGATGATGAAGTTGGAGATGGAATGGGAATGGACCTGGAAGAGGACTCAAATCTCAGTACGGAATCGGAGCCTGACCTCCCAATGTTTGGAGGGTACACCCCCAGCAGTGGTCCCCGCCCCCTACCTCAGGGTGAACTCTCCCCATCTCGACACCTCAGAACCCCATCACCCACTCCCACCTCACCAACCATTGTTACTCCTCTCTCTGCCACTACTGGTAAGCTAAGCAAAGTTGGTGCTTCAAAGCATGGTTCACAACACAAAATTTGAATTTGGTGTTTTAAATACTTCATGCTTTATTTCCTACCAATCAGACACCTGTAATGAAGTATTGTCATTTGTTGTGACGTAAATGAAACTATGCAATTAGTAATCTCAACTGGAACTGTATTGTGTGTGTGTGTAGGCGGACTGTCTCCAGTGGAGGGTCACAGAATGGACCTGTTGCTGATTGACGAGAGAGACGGTCCTAACGGACAGGGGCTTACCCTTCCAATGGAACACGAGGAGGTGGGCACCGAGAGAGAGAAGTTGGAGAGGGACAAGGAAGTAAGCAACACTGAGGTGGAGGAGGGTGAGATTGGAGCTGAAGAGGAGGAAGGAGAGGAAAGCTCAGTGTCAGAAAGAGACGTGGATGCTGCGGCCGCGAAGAGGAAGTACGAGAGAGATAACGAGTTTCTGCTCACATTCCAGGCCAGACAGAGGAGACGGGAAGAAGCTACCCGTCCCGATTCCAAACCAAATTCAATTCCATTCCCAACCCCCCAGTCCAATACTCCCAGTCCTGATGACAGTACTGGCATCGCAGGTGATGATAACACAGGATATGGGTCCAGAGTACAACTAATGAAGGAACAGTGGGAAAAGGGTATACCCCTGCAATTACCAGCCTTTAACGGACCTCGATTGGTTCTAGGAGACAAGAAAGAAGGCGGAGCTTCGGTGATGGGTGTGGCTAAAGAGACTCCAGTTGGTGAGGGTGGGAAAGAAGGGAAAGAAGGGAGAGGAGGGGGAGGAGGGAGAGAGGGGAATTTTGAAGAGAAGAGTGGGGGAGGGAGGAAGAGTGGAGGAGAAGGAGAAGGAAATGATGGAAAGTTTGGAGCAAACAGTGGAGGGGGGAGTGGGGGAGGGGAAGGAGGGAGTGGGGGTGATGACAGAAAACCCAACAAAGACGCAAGTGATGAATCGGAAGAGGAAATTGAGGAGGAAGAAGAGGGAGAAGAAAGAGATCTCCATGGGTTTTCATCCCGGACTCCGCTGCTCCAGTCCTCACGTCCGAGACGTTCCTCGAGCCACTCCGATGATCACTGGGACTCTGAGTCCTCTGCTGACGACCCCCTCCCCCCTCCCCCTCTCCTTCATTCCACACTCCTCACCTCCTCCCCACTCTTCACACCCTCCCACCGCCTCACCTATCACACCCTCACAAACACCAGGAGTGCGGAAGAAGAGAGGAGGGAGAATGAGGGGACAACAGGTGAGGACGAAAACAACAGATCGTCGGCCACCATCACTCCAAAGTCACATGACCCAAAGGTGGAGTCACATGATCAATCATGTGACGTCTCAGCTGCTCACAGGTTTGTTGTGCACAGCGTAACAAAAGTACGTTCATGTTCATCTTGCACGTTTTTAGTTCATTAATGCTTTTAGCCTGGCAATTGTGTTTATGAAACTTCTTTGCAAATCTTTTAGCAGCGACAGTGGAACCTCCTAACCTTAGAGAATTGTGTTCTGCTCCACATACATACAACACAACTTTATGACTGCAACACCTTGTCCTGTCCCACAGCCATCTAAGCTCCGCCCACCATTCCCTGCTGGACTCGTCGGCCCACCAGAGTCACCTGCTAGCAGCCAGTCTCCACGACACACAACTCAGCCTCTCTCGCTCGCAGAGATCTGCCAGGTATATACAGCAGACACAACATTGACACACTGCGGACCGTAGTGCTCTACCCCGCGAAGCACTCCCGGTGGCTTTAAAAGTCCCAAATACGCATCCTAACATGCATGGTCTATTTGAAATTAATAATCCATTCTATTTCTCTCTTACTAGTGCGCATTTCTGCCGTGATCGATATATACCTAGCCTACCCTGTTAACTGTCGAAGCTACCTTCCAGCATTAGTGGTCTGTGGATCTCTGTGGTCGTCTTGCTACATGTTTGACCTGCTGAACCCAGGAGTGTGGAGGAGGGAAGAAGGAGAGTGCAGGCCCAGCTGGAGGAAGAACAGCAGAGACTGGCCGAGGCCAACACTGCCAGACAGCAGCTAGAGTCCGCCAAACTGGACCTCGAACTAAAGGTACATACGTGACACATGTGGGCAGAATAAATGTTACCCCATTACATATTGATGTGGCAGCAAGAACGGGGCCTTACATCATTACATCACTACTACATCTTTGATATTATGTGAGCCCTTTGACTAATGGCCAGAATAATATACCAGTGAGGTGCCCTTGTTTCAGCCCCTCAAATTGAGAACAGTTTCTGCACGAATGTTCTTGAGGGACAAAAGGTAGCGTTTTCTTCAAATGAAGCACTGTGACTCACACACTGTTCTGTATTTGACTATGTGCACAGCTACGAGGGGTGGAGTACCAGTTACAGGAGGAGAGAGAGGCCGTGCGGAGTGGCCAGTCTGGGACGGTGGTCCTCCGAGAGCAGGTGGCAGCGGCAGACGAGAGACTCGGCAGGGAGATGGACCTGCGCAGGCGGCAGAGCTCCAGAGACGAGAGGCGGAGCTGGTGGCCGAGGGAACCTGGTGACGAGTCAGCAGCTGCAGGAGAGGCTGGCAGAGACCACGGCTCAGCTGCATGCCGAGAGAGAGGCAAAGGCCGTGCAGGTACGTACAGATTACGGCAATTTTAAATACTCAAATACCTATGAATGGTCAACTAGGAGAAATCTAGTCAGCTTAGTTTCCTCTGAACTACTTTGAAAAGGAAATCGGCATGTGTCAAAGTTATACTAATGAGTATGGAAGTAGCTACGTAGGGGTGGCCTTAATATTCCGTACTTCTTCTGGTGAGGAATGATGATATTTGTGAAGTGTACTTATGTGCACAATTTGGCGGAGAAAGATTTTCGCCAGATAACTCTCAACCTTCAAATATTTGTGAAGGTTTCGCCTAAATTTTTCACTATCAGTGTGTCTCTGCCCTGCTCTCACAGGAGGGTCTGTATAGAGAGCAGCTGCGACTGAGTCAGGAACTGCAGGCCGAGTCCGCGAGGATCCAGGAACAGAAGACGGAGGTCAGAGGTCAACTTGAGGCGGCAGTAACGAGCCGGCAGAGTCTGGAGGAGCAGCTGCAGCGACTTCAGAGAGAGAACACACAGCTACAGGTGAGTGTGTGTGTGTGTGTGTGTGTACCGAGAGAAAGAGAAGGAGTTGGTGTGTCTGTTCTGCAGGTGGAGTTGAGTGGGGAGAGGTGTAGGGGAGAGGAGGGGAGGGGGAGACACGAGGGAGAGGTGAGGGAACTCAGGGAGAGACTGACAGAGAAGACAGACAAACTGGTCTCCTCTGAAGATGCTCTACTGGCTGCACGACAGAAGGTATGCCATAATAGAGATTGTGAGCATCGACCGTGTGTGAAATAATCCACTGGATGTTTTTTTTCACAAAACAATACCTGACCAACTCTAAGTCTGGTTTAACCCCTTGCCCACTGTAGTTTCAGATGGACCTCGTTAGCCTCACTACCCAAGTTTAACTCCTTGTCCACTGTAGTTTGAGGCGGACCTGGGGGAGCTGAAGAGGAAGGAGGAGACTCTGTCGTCTGGTCTGGAGTCTGAGCTGGTGGCCAGGCGGCAGGCAGAGTCTGAGAGAGACCATGCCAGGAGCCAGCTAGAGAAGGCCTCGCGTACTCTCCAGGCCACCACAAGGAGGTGAGGGGTTAAATAATGTGTGAGATGAGAGAGAGAGTAGTGAGTGTGGTGAGAAGTAATTTGTCATTGATGAACTCTTTGTTTAAGGAATCTTGTGCAGCTGTATTTTCGAAGAAAGAACACACTTTCATGGTCCTTTAGTCCAAAACATAGCACCAGATTCCTTAATCTATAACATTGTAGTCCAAATCTGCTGTCATAGATTGAAGAATACTAGTAAACATAGTACTACCTCCACTGTTCACCTGTCTCCACAGGGCAGTGGGTAAGGAGAAGGAGCTACAGAAGTCAGTAGAGGCCATGAGAGGAGAGAGAGAGACGGCAGAGAGGGAGCTGGCGAGGGTCCAGGCCCAGCTGGAGCAGATGACCTCACAGACCCTGACCCTGGAGGGCCGGCTGGGACTGACAGAGACCCAGCGAGCCGAGCACACCGCTGCCATGGCCGAACGGACCAATCAGATTGCAGCGCTCCAGAAAGAGGCGGAGCAGTCTCAGCAGCATGTGTCGTCACTGGAAGAGGCTCTGGAGAGAGAAAAGGTCTGTCTGAGAAACTTCTGTATGTTGTAGGACATGTTTACCCAGGAGGATGGGTAGCACAACATTAATATTGACAAACTATATAGAACCGATGAAACACGTTTTTGGGAAATGCAACTGCTCTTGGAAATGTTCATACAGTACATTGTCGAGTGGGCAAAGATGACATCACCCCTCACTCCTCTGTCGTGCAGGCAGTGTGTGATGAGAAAACCAGTCAGCTAGGAGCCAGAGAGAGAGACCTGGCCTCGCTCCAGTCAGAGGTGGCCAGACTCAAGGACCAGCTGGGGGCCTCGCGAGAGAGACTCGAGGATAGAGAGGCTGACGCCGGACGAGAACAGAGCAGGAGCCGGGAGCTCCTGGAGAGCCTGAGGTCAGAGTTCAGTGCTGCTCGGAGCGGTCTCGAGGAGCGATGTCGGAGTCTGGAGGGTGAGGTGGCGGAGTTGAGGGAGGAGGGGGTGAGGAGGGAGAGGGAGGACAGGGAGAGGGTGAGAGAGGCAGAGAAACTACAGTCACACCTTCAACAGGCTACTGAGGTATGTACAGTACATGATTGTGAACGCACAATGGATCCCTGACATATATACAAACCACCAATTTTACTGCAAAAATTAAGGGTTTCAAGTTCTAAATAATGCCTTCACATGCCAACTGTGTTCGTATCAGTCTTTGTGCTGTGTATATATATTAATTGTGTATTTTGATGGTTAATTGGTTGACGTGGGTAAGCCCCTGTAATTAGGACGACTAATGAGGCTGAAGATTGTCTCCCTCCCACAACAGGCGAGGGAGAAGGTGGAGAGTGAGTTGAGGAGAGTCCAAGAGTCGTATTCATTACTGGAGAATGGCAGGAGACAGGAAGAACAGAGAACTACTGAGAAGGAAGAGGAGGTGTGTACGTACGTGCATGTGTAGGGTGTAACATATTTCAGACTGCAGATTGGACTGATTTTTGTTCCTCACAAAGTGGGAGTGGTATAGATTACACCACACATACTGAAAGGCTGAATTTGATTCGAACAATAGCATCCAATTTTGTTATGACAGACTGATGTAAAGAGATGTCCAGTGACCTTATTGACCTTCCTTCCTCTCCCTGTCTGTTCTCCTCAGCTGGCGGCACTGCGGAAGGCAGTAGGTGAGGGAGAGAGGGAGAAAGAGACACTTCAGCAGGAGTTGCTGGCTCTGAGGGAATCCCTGTCCAACAGGTCACTGATTAACCACATGTCAACCATGCTCTCTGAGGACACCCATCTCTAGTGAAATGACGACACTTCTCTAATAAGGACACTTTGTCTGTCTCATTGGTGTCTGGGTTAGCTCTGGTTTAGCTGTTCGCATTCAACTTGCGTACTAACTTGCATGCAAAGCCCTGAGGTGAGAACTGTACTAGGTAGCTATAGACCACAAAGAGCTGTAGACCACACCCACTGTTGTTGTGTCTGTGTTCCAGTGAGGAGAGAGTGAGGGAGGTGACAGCGGAGTGTGGGGAGGAGGTGAGGAGGGAGAGGGAGGACCTGGGGAGACAGGTGAGGGAGGGGAGGGAGAGGGAAGAAGGTCTCCGAGGTGAACTGACTGCCCTGAGAGAGGTGAGACCACACCCACCACGATGTAATCAATAATTCACACAATATTTCTACCATGATTAATCTGTACCGTATAGTTAGTTTACATCCACATAAGATATACAAGTCTCTGGCCACTGTCCTGAGCAAATAGTCTTTCTCATGTCATCTGTTTGATGTAATGTATATATAGGCAGGACCTTACTTCCCCAAGGTTTTGTAATTAGTAAACAGATGCAGTAGTAGAACATACTGGGAAAGGTATTCTGTGGGCATCGTACTACAGAAGGGGATCCACCTCATTGCATAGCTGAACGGTTGCATCATTTTGATTGCCAATTTGGCAAGGGAACTCGACAAAATTATGGCTGGCTCTGAAGACCACTCTCTGTCAGTAGTAGCTGGTGCTTCCCCTGGGGTGGTCCTTTTTCCTCATTACATCATCACGACGTAATCATTGCAAGGAGCTGTATACTCCATTTCGAGTGTCACATGAGAACTGGTTAGAGTAGAGACAATATGTTGCCTTTTTCGTCATTACATCATCACGACGTAATCATTCCAAGGAGCCGTATACTCCATTTCGAGTGTCACATGAGAACTGGTGAGAGTAGAGACAATATGTTGCCTTTTTCGTCATTACATCATCACGACGTAATCATTCCAAGGAGCCGTATACTCCATTTCGAGTGTCACATGAGAACTGGTGAGAGTAGAGACAATATGTTGCCTTTTTCGTCATTACATCATCACGACGTAATCATTCCAAGGAGCCGTATACTCCATTTCGAGTGTCACATGAGAACTGGTGAGAGTAGAGACAATATGCTGCCTGCTGTCATTGAACAAGAGTGTCCTAGAAATGTTGTGTCGTCTATCATGGCCTTTAGGATATTTTCCCAAAGTGGCATAATATTATAGGGACTTGTACATTAGCAATGTAAGTGAGCCATTGCAAGCATTGTAGACACACATTGTGTGAGTCACAGAGAAACAGTGTGTGAGCAGATGCAATATTTATGCACTATGCAATGGCAATGCAATGGCAAGATTTAAGTAACATATGTTAGCAATACATATGTTAGCATGTAATGTTAGCAGTACAGCAAAAGAGAAGTATGTTAGCAGTACAACATAAGTACTGGCACCACACAGAGTGGGCCACGTCAGGAGAAGGCCGGTACGGAGGAGGTTGTGGAACACGTTGTCGCCACATAGGGACATGTCCAATCAGGGAGCTAATGGCAGGGGGCAAACAGCCGTGGCAGAGGAGCATGGCTGTGTGTTGTTAGAGTTGCTGCAGTTAGGGTGAAATGAGGGGACTTGTGTCCAGTGAGTCTAACATTGGACGACTTTTCCTCCTGGAACACACACACACACTCCTACCTAAATACCATAGCACCTTACTCGTGGTACCACCTTTAATTGAGCTGTTACAATTCAGTGAGTATTTTTCATTCTTAACTATGAATCCTTGCTAAATTTTTGTGCACACTGCTGCATAATGTTGGTCGGTGAATGAACGAGTGACCTCTGTGACCTCTGTGACCTCTCCACCCAGGAGAGGACAAGACTCCAGGAGGCGGTGAGCAGGGTCAAAGGTGAAGCCATGCAGCTGCGGGACGAGAAGGAAGCCGTACAGGTGTCCCTCCAGTTGTGTCAGAGAGAGGCGACTGAGGCGAGGGGGCTGTGGGAGACTGAGATCAGGTCCAGGGCCTCCATGTCCCTCCGAGTGAGCCCCCCCCCCCCTCTCTCTCTCTCTCTCTCCTCAGGATCTCTCATTTCTCTGGTCCCCTGAGGTGCAGGGCTTTTTAAAACACTAGAAAGAGCTTTTCTCTTCCCTGCCTCCCTCCTTCCTCTCTATTTACTTATGTCTGCACACACTGCAGGATAATCAACCTTGAAAACCTAAATTTTTTACCCAAACAATGAAATTATCCTGGTGGAACTACAAACCCTTGTGATAATGCTGGAGATATTGCACAAGTTGTTCACAAAGACGTATGCTTTCCACAATAGGAAACTGCTAAGAACGCAGTAATGAAACCCAATAGTACAGTATGTGCTAATTAGGCAGACACACACACTGAGCCTTCTCCCCAACACTAACAACGTAGGTACGTATGAATCTCCTTCGTTCTTCTCAGTACTGGACAGGGGAACCCTTGTCTTCTGCACTCTCTGCACATAGCGAGAAGTCTTTACTAACAAACAGAAAACATCATCGATTACTGCGGCATGTTGTGGGTTCACAACGTGTCTGGCACATTCCAATGGTGCTTCTGTTGTACCACTGTAACATTGTATGTATGTATGATTCAAATCACTGTGTGTATGTATGTCCACACAGCTTATGGAACTGGAGAAAAGTCAACAGGAGGCGAACCCTGCCATCGAAGCTGTAAGTACGTAGTATGGGAATTTGTGGTCAGTGACTTGGTGCTCTGCTTCATTTAGCTCCTCCCTCACATTCCTCCATCTTTCTCCTCCTCTTCCTCCCCAGGCAAGACGGATCGCACACAAGGCACAGGAACTGAAAAAGGTATATTACATATATAGACCCTCACAGATGAACCAATTGATCCAAACAGTTGTGGTTTTCTCACAGGCGGCTGAGGGGAGATACGAGGCTCTGCAGGAGCACTGCACGGGGCTGGAGAGAGAGGTCGCCGACCTTCGGGCGGAGCTACGGGAGGCTCGGGCGGCACTAGAGAAAGGGGCGGAGTCTCAAAAGATCGGCAGTCACGAGGCTGAGCTCTCTGCCCTCAGACAACAGGTGGGGATTAATTAGAGGGGCGTAAATTGCATAAAAAGTGCTCCACATTATGCATAATATGCATGGTGTGAGGATAAGATGAAAGGAGCATCTCTTTAACTTTCCCACTGTTATAATTATTATTCATGAAAGAAAGTTTGCAAACAATTTGATTCGGCTAGTGTTTGTTGAAATGGCCAATTTTTAAACATGTCAACATCTTTAGTGTAGCTATTGACTGTCAAATTTATTCTTCAACCTTGTGCAGTAATGTCCAACACAAGGTTCTAATCATTGAAGAGGAGATAATATTATCGTAAACGTGTGTACAGTCATGATAGTCTGTGGTTCCTGCAGGATAAGTGGCCTGATGTGTTATACTACTACATTTTGATGACTCATTAGCCTCTATAACTGTCTTGCGGGCCTGTTAATTGTGTTGTGGCTCCCAGGGACCAGGGCAAACATGTTGTCTTCTTAATTACATCAGTCTACACGTGCATACATACAGTATGTGTCTAGATACCTAATCCAGGACAGAAGATAGTATCAATATGTATACCTTATTTCAGTGCACAAATGAACTGTCCTTGGGGAAAGAAAGTGTCCTTATTAGAGAGGTGTCCTCATTTCAGGGGTGTCCTGTAATGCCTCATTGGGTCCCATGCATTTCTATAGGGGCTGAATTAAAGATTGTTGTATGTATCTCTCTGTCTCAGTTGGGGGAGAGTCAGAGGCAGTTGGTGAGGGAGATGGAGGGGAGGGCGAGGGCAGAGGAGACTGCCAGAGAGACCTCTCAACAAATGGCCACCCACAGAGGGTCCTTCTTGGAGAAGGTGACACCAATCTTGATAAAACTGGCATTAATAATACCCACCGAGTTTATGACTAGTAAACCATGAAATTATAGTTCATAGCATACCAGCCATAGGTATATAGATAGATAGCCATGCACTGGTGGAAACACAAGAGTAGACATGACGATGACGTGTAGTATGTGTCCCCAGGAGGTTCGTCGCCTCACGAGGGCCAAGAGGGAGTTGGAGGGAGAGGTGAGGAGTCTGGAGGACACCATGGCCTCCTCCATGGTGGACCGCAGCGTCTTGGACACAGCTGTCAGCAGGGCTGAAGAGGAGGTGGGCCTGTCTCTCTCTCTCTCTCACACACACACACACTCTCTTCCCTCCCCTCTCTCTCTCTCTCTCTCACACACTCTTCCCTCCTCTCTCTCTCTTTCTCAGGCTCACCTGAAGCTCAGTCAGAAGCTGCAAGAAGTCAACACCCACCTCCAACAGCAGGTAACAGTAGAGAACTGCTAACAGAACACCAAACAGTTCAGGCTCACGAGTGAAGATTAAAACCCAACTTACATGGGAGGGAGAAAAGGGGAGGGAGGCTAACACTAAAGGGGAGGGAGGTAAGTGAGGATGACAGTGCTGCAGATGGCACCAATCATGAACTACGATAGTTACGTAAGTGCCCCCACATGCAGTCCCTGGTTCACGCCAGTCTCCAGAGAAAGACAGAAGTGGAGATCTCTGAGACGAGGGAGGGGCTGCAGAAACAGACCGCTCTCACCCACAAGTTCAAGGTACGTGTTCATGTCTGTACATGGCAGGTATGTATGTGGTTGCTAGGCAAATGTGAGGCAACTACCATAAGCCCAAGCACAACGAGATAGTAGATACATGCACATACTTCAATACGACAGTATTAGTGAAAGTATTTGTGAGGCTAGGGACCCAGAGTATGGTAATTATTGTCAAAGAACACCTAAATTAGGTGGAGTCATCTCCTTGGAGCAGTGTAGTGTTTTTTGGAATCAACAACTAATGAATTAGTTACGATTGAATATTTTTGGTACTATTATTATGTGGGAATGTGATGTAATCATTATAATTCATTCTCATGAATTATGCTAACAACATCTGTTGTCCATGCCTGGTTGATGTCATACTGCAGTAATCATAGTGAACTATTTAAAGAGACATACACACAAACAATGTTAACATAAACAACTGCCGCAAACAATAGCGGGTCTGTTATTTCATCTCCAGTGTACCTAGTGTCGTCCATACATTAGTGTCGTCCATGTACCTATTACCTATGTACTGGTTGACGATGGCTCCACATGTCTTAGTACAATTGGCTTTACATAACATTGCGTAACAGGTCTTGCTGGTATCGGCTCCAGTCCTAATAATAGCTGTACATAAGTACCGCTTGAATTACCTGCTGTCTGGAGTAATAATCTATGGTGTCACCCAATTCACTATTGGTACTAAGTTTCCAGAGGAATTTGATCCACTAGACCCGCCCTATAGTAATTACATATGGCGTCTAATTACCTAAGCATTATACAGGGGCAAAGGAGAAATCTGATACATCAACTACAACACGTAATATCTTCCATTAGAATTGCACGTGGCGTCGCCTATCTCTGCAAGGACTACCTATACATTAGTTAATGCACCCGGTAGCATTACGGATGTAAGTATAATTATTGTGGCGTCTAGTGTCCCTAATTTGTAGGTAGGTATTTGATATAATACCCACAACGCCATGGTTAATGCATCAACATTCTCATTGGGAGAAATAAACTAGGCGCCTCCTGGTACATATATACATTGAGAGTCTCCATTACTGTATGGCACTTGTCAACAAGACAGGTTCAGTGTGGATGTTCCCCTCACTACAATACCAACTGTTCCTATAGTGCACTTCACCTGATTCTAATGTCTATTCACCGCTCTATGTGAGTGGCTCTATGTGAATGGCCCTAGCTGGCTCAGGGGGCAGAGTATTATTCAACCACCTATTCACCAACAAAAATATATTTTACGTGAGCGTGGAGAAAATGTGGAGATGTAGTAATATAATATGAATATGCTCAGTGTGTAGGTGCCTATAGCAAGTCTCTGATCCTAGCTGTACAAAGATCTTACAAAAGAGAGCTGGACATAGAGAAGGAGGAGGAGGAGGAGGAGGGTCTAATGCCATTGAGACTCACCATTCACATAACAGGATCGCCAGCCAAGTCCCACACACACACTGTACTAATTGTCTTATTGCCTTCATCCAAGAGTTCTGTCTTACTGAGACACAGAGAGAGAGTGAGTGGGGGTGGGGTGTGGGGTAAACCCTTCCCATTCCTCCTCTTATTGCCTTCATCCAAGAGTTCTGTCTTACTGAGACACAGAGAGAGAGTGAGTGGGGGTGGGGTGTGGGGTAAACCCTTCCCATCTCCTATGTGGGCGTGTCCAGGTTGGGGTGTAAACCAGTGAGTGGGGGTGGGGTGTGGGGTAAACCCTTCCCATTCCTCCTCTTATTGCCTTCATCCAAGAGTTCTGTCTTACTGAGACACAGAGAGAGAGTGAGTGGGGGTGTTCCTCTAGCCTTTCCCTTCTACACTTGGCGCCCTCCTCTCTATGAGAATGGATAAGAGCCACGCATGTATGTAAGATATAATGTGCGTTTAGAGTTCTATAGTGATTTATGGAGACGAGGGGTGTGGTCTCGAGACTCATACAGCACGAGGCGCAGCCGAGTGCTGTATGGATCTCGAGACCACAACCCGAGTTCCCATAAGTCATGTATAGAACGATAGGACGCACATTATGTGTTTTATTGTGACTCTGTAGCAGTCGTCGACCTCTAGCGAGAGAAATATGACTGCATAGCCTACTACCCTTGCGCACGTGCGCACTCGCTGGCTTCTCGTGCGAGTTCTCTGTTCTCCAGGCTACGGTAATCGAACAAGGTCGTGATGGTGGCTCTTTCTCCCTCAGAGAAACTCGTTTCATGGGTCACTGGGCCGTTTGACCGGTCGGTGTGCCGCGGCCGCAGTCTCGCTTGCCACTGAGCTAAATGAAGGGGTGTGGTCGCCTCAGCCATCCCTCGCCTCTACAGAGTCTACAGAACAGTCATCCCTCGCCTCTAAAGCCTCTACAGAACCGTTTTTGTCTACACTATGGGTACGATACTGATGCTAGTTCAATATTGGTCATATTGAACGCGTCTACAATATGGGAAATAGGAGTACGCGCGGCAGCTTTGATCCGCCCACGCAAGTCACAATAAATGGGGTTATAGTTTGTCAAGGATTGAAGGAATTACATTTCATAAATGAAAAAAAGTGATAAAAGCAACTGTTGTCTGACATTCCGTATGTGAGTATGATTCTGCGACATACATTTTATGCTATAACCAAAGATACATATAAGGATGGTGCTGGATTTTTGCCACAGCTCCTTTTTACCTTTCGCATGGTTTAAACAAATATTTACTATGGTCGCAATCGAGTTCGTAGAATGCAGGTACCGTGAATTTGAAGTGTTCTTAGGATCACTCAAGTACGATAGTACTTAGTATATTGTAGGGACGGGCATCGTACTTAGCATTTTATAGAGGTGTGGGCTATGATAGGGAGTTTTGTTCATCATCATATTCTTCTCCTCCTTCGACACCCATAAGCATGCGGGAGTTGATACACGCCCTTCGCTGCGACGACTTGTGCCATCAAGATACACTGAGCAAGCGGACCCGCTCGAGGTAAGCCTGTTCTAATTAGCATATTGCCTTTTTCGCTCGTGTTTCATGCCGTTACTCCCCAACGCAGCAGCTTCAGAGAAAACCCCACATATTTTTCGACCTTTATACACTGAATACGTGGTATCGCTTGTGGAGCAATTGATTGCCCGTGAAGCAATTGATTGCCCGTGAAGTGAGCGGACAGACAGACAGACGACACATTCGTACCAAGTTTAATCTTCGTACATGCTACCGTTAACAAGCTTGAGGAGTTTCAAAGAAGAGTGCCTTAGGCTTTTTGTAACAAAATTTTGTCGCCATGGAAACGATGTAAAGCACATGTGTACAAAGTTCTCCATGTGTGCTACGTTAGCAAGTGAGAGGAGTGAAGAAATTTAAAGAAAAGTGCCTGAGGCTATTTGTTGTTGTTAACAAACATACATTGTTGTGTTTTTGATATTGGTAACTGAAAAGCATTGTGTATACTTTGCATAGCTCTTAGCTGCATTAACACATGTGTCCCTTTTGTTGTTGTATACTGTTTAGAAACAAGAATGATGTTGCACATCCTGTCACGGATATCTACATACATTCGTACAAAATTTCATGGCCTTATCTATTTTAGTTTTTGTTTCCATGATGTCCTCACATTGTTTAAAAACAACACATAGCCTCTTTTTACTTCTTCACTCCTTAAACTCCTTACAGGAAATGATCGCTCACCACCATACGTACGGGAAATGATCGCTCACCCTCAACCTCGGCCTTCTTCCTTGGATTTTCATCATCACTGCTGTACAGAAGCCCATTCTCTGAGCTGATGACCTGAGACACTTTGGACTTCTGGTCAACATGAAGCAACACCAGCTGGTCGACACAGCCACTCACTTCCACATCCAGGGCATACTCTCTTCTGATTCTTCTCCTTGTCTGTCCATCTGTCCGAAGCACACCAACGACCCCTCCTACCACAGCCTACTGTTGGAGTTTCCAGCCTTCACCCAAGTCTGCTCTCCAGACAAACCATGCCCAGAGAGCAATCGTGCACGACGTCACTCACCACATTGAGACAACGGGAGCCTCCTCGGACGTTTGCGTGCAACAAAGCAGGAGTTCAAGCACGTGCTACAGCTGGGGATCGTACGTCCTTCATCCAGTGCATGGTCCTCCCCTCTGCACATGGTATCGAAGAAGACTGCTGGGGATTTGTGCCCCTGTTGGGATTACCGGGCCCTGAACCGAGTTACTGTACCTGATCGTTACCCTGTCCCCCACATCGATGATTTCTCCTCGTCCTTACCAGCCACTTCTCTAAACTGTACCTCGTACGTGCCTATCATAAAATCCCGGTAGACCCTGCAGATGTCCCAAAAACCACTCTCACAACCCAATTCGGTTTATTTGAGTTCGTGCAGATGCCCTGCGGCTTGAAGAACGCAGCTAAAATATTTCTGCAATTCATGGACCAAGTCCTCCGGGGTCTACTTTTTGCCTATGCATACGTTGATGATGTCCTCATTGCCAGCTTGCTACTCCTAAAGAGCACCTCAGACACCTACGAATAGTTTTCGACCTTTTTGCCACGCATGGCATCATTATAAACCCCAACAAGTGCCTCTTCAGCGTTGTCGAACTGGATTTCCTCGGACATCACACTGACCAACACGGCATCTACCAGAAAAAGTCAAGACTATCCGCGCCCCAAATTTCAATGTCAATCGCACCAGTTCGTCGGCCTGGTGCAAGTATTACCATTCGTTTCTCCTCCACTGCGCTGACATGATGCGACCCCTACATACTCTTCTTACCTCATCGTCACCAAAGTCCCAGTCTCTGCTTTGGAATGCCACAACCCTATGCTCCTTAGCGAATGCGTCTCCTCGCCTACCCCACAGCTGATGCCCCCACATGTCTCATGACTGATGCATCAGACACTGCTGTGGAGCAGTCTTGCAGCAGTACGTCGATGGTATGTGGCATCCCATTTCCAAAAAATGAGACACGCTACAGTACCTTTGATAGGAACAGGCTGTGTAGAGGGTTGAAAACCGTGCGATGGCATTTCCCTGGGGCATTGTGCGCCGGTGGAGGTGTCACAGTAGAGTGGGTCGCCAACGATTGGCAGGGGAATAGGCTCCACAACCGGTGGAGATGATGGAGAGGACTGTAGTGCCTGCATCTGTGGGTCAGTCACTTGTGACTTGGCCATTGGGCAGTGACGAGTTGCTCTGATACCTGGGTATGAGAGGCTGTGTAGAGGGGTGAACACAGTGCAACAAGCTCGTCGCGGCCCTGTTTGTGTGGCCTGGGGTCAATGCCGATGTCTGCCGATAGACCATACCCAGTGCTTGGATGTACAGACAAGCAGTTCACCGTGGATATTTCCGGTCGTAAGGATACAGTATCAGTTGATCACCTTTAACTGGCCCATCTCGACAATGATAGCCCCATCCCAGGACCAATCACTGAATCTACGGCCGTCGCACCATATCGCGCTGCTCGCTCAGTACGACATGTCCATTTCATCAGATACCTTCAATCATACATGTCTTAAGACAGGGGAGTGGAGTAGTGAACTGAAACCTTGTCGGAATCTTGCCCGTATATGGTATTTACATCATCACACTAAGAACTTTCTGAAAAAAACCGATGAATACATACATACATAAACATAGTCAGATTTGATCATGCTAACACATGACCCCATCACACAATCCCTATATTGTTGTCGGGGGCATACACTCGAGTCAGGTTGGGGAATTCGGAAAGAAGGCGGAGCTAACAGTTGTCATGGTGCTTGGGAACGATGGATGGGCTGGGGGAGGAGTCCACCGTACGGATATCTTGCACCTACATTTGTGTTGTAGTATCCACATCTATAAGCGTCTGTAACTGATCCTTAGACTCGCTAACACCAACGAAGTCATCTGCAAACAAAAGTCCTCCAAGTCTCCCACCACTACTTAAATCAATCCCAATCTCAGCTTCCTCTACCTCCCTCAACAACCCATTGATAAATACGGAAAACAAAATTGGAGATAAGCTACATCCCTGAGCTACCCCCTGTTCCACATCAAATGCCTCGGACCGTTCCCCATCCAACAATACAGCACTCTTTGAATACTCGTACGTCTTCTTTATGACCCTCCACATCTTCCCTCTTACCCCAAATTACCACCGTACGGATACCTTGCACCTGCATTTGTGTTGTAGTATCCACCAAGCTGCCTCATGTCTTCAAGGAGACCGAAGTGGGGTGATGATGGGCTTGTGGACATCCGCAATGACGAAGATCCATTGGAAAGAACAGCGGAGACTGATGTTGGGAGTGAGCAAGCGTGTTCCAAAAGTGGGGATAGGCGTGTGATTGACGGCAGTTAGCGTTTGTTTGTCGGAGATGCGTTTATGGTCGGAGAGACCTCTGACCCTGTGTTGACTAATCGTGTACCTGTTTTGCGGTCCTGAGTGTAGAATAGGCGACTAGGGAGGAGGCCGGTAGCACTCGTCGCCACTAGTGACTACTGGCCTGGGTGTTTAACCCCCGTGCACAAGGCTCTTTACACCTCGAGCCCTGTCTCTGAATGTGCGGTGAACCAACCGTCTTGTGGTGAGCTGGATGGAGCCGGTCTACCGTTGCGTTGAGGTCGTCGTTGCGAAGGGCTGCGACAACGAGATTGTATGGTGAGGGACTCTACCTGTCGGGTAAGTCGGGCTACTTCCCCGCAGTGCTGCTTGATTTCGGAGTCAGTAGTTACTGGAGGTTCGTGGATTTGTGGTTGATAGGGAAGAAACCCTGGGTGTGGGTAACTCCAGAACTGTGTCTGCCAACTCTGCTAGCTTGCCCAGGTCCATAGCGGGGTCAACGCCATGCATACGAACGTTGGCAGGGAGCCTCTGAATAAACAGCTCGCGGAGAAAAGAACTACTCTCTGCCAGAGTTTGTCGCTGAGGAGTTGCTGCATACATCGAAGGAGTTGCATAGGCTTACGGTCACCCAGTTCTTCGCTGCTGATTAGCTGTTGTAGTTTTCGCTGTTCTAAAGCGACCGTGTGCTTGATTAGCTGGGCCTCCGAGTGTCGTATGGGCGGTCGGCTGGAGGTTTCAGGAGTATGTCACGTACTTCCATGGCTAATTCTGGACTGGGTCATAATGGAATCTGTGTACTACCTGCATTCTCTAGTCCAGTGCTATTCGCACCTTACTTTGCTGGCTGCCAGGATGGATCATGATCGGAGCCGGACCTTGTCTAGGATGCTTGCCACCCAGATGGACCATGATTGGAGCCGGACCTGGTATAGGGCTAGGAGTAGGGCATCGATTTGTTGCGTCTGTTAATGCCCTAGGCCTAGACCAGGTTCGGCTCCGACCATGGTCCATCTGGGTGGCAAGCATCCTAGATGAGGTCCGGCTCCGATCATGATCCACCCGGGCAGCAAGCATCCTAGACAAGGTCCAGCTCCGATCATGATCCATCCTGGCGGCAAGCATTCTAGAGGTCTGGGCCCTAGCCTATAACACTAGTCCTGTAGGTGCTAACCGAAAAAAGTTAAAGAATGTGACAAAAGAATGCAGGTAGTACACAGTCTGCACTGGACTGAGTGAGCTGATGACAATGTCGTCTTCTGGGTGGTAATGCCCTTGCAGGTAAACTGCTCTTCGACCTGCGCAAACCAAACTTCCAGGTCCGCAGACCAGAACGGCAGTATTTTAACGGAGACTGCCGCAGTAAGAGCGGTCGGAGCGGCAGTAGTGTCGTCCGGCGGGTTGATTCAGTCATCCACGGACATGTCGGCCGCCAGTCCTCTGATCGTAGCGGTTAAGCGGAAAAACTGATAATCAGCAGAATGACACTACACTTATATACCCTACGGAGTTGAATGTTCTCGAATGACCACGTGTTGTGTGATGAGTGAGTTCAAAGTGCACGATGAATAATACATGACAGTCCACTACACCTTGTATGCATATGTGAGCCCCTCCTTCCTCAAATATGCTGCTATGAGCGTATATAGCTAAAACTCTGTGGTTGAAGCAAATCTACCCAATGAAGTATCTCATCATAGTTTGATAGGCGAAGTTTACCAGTGTTTTACCATTTCGGGGTGCTTCGCCGTCAGAACTGCTGCGTACACACCAAAACAAGAGGCCCAGCTGAGAACATCGGAAGCAACCCCTTGTATTTGTGGGCATTTCCTCCACGTCTATTGCATAATGCAAATTCCACATAGTATTTCTCGAAATAAGCACAGAAGGGTGCACACGTTTGTTGTGTGTAGCGCTTGAATGTAGCTACAAACGTTTTCGTGGTATGTAGCGCATCTTGCATTGTGCATTCTAATGATTCACGTAACCCAGTTTGCATGGAAACATACCTTTTCCTAGAGCAGGTCACGTATGTGCATGCAATTGACCTGTTTCATTGCATCTTTATAAGTTCCCATTACAGTGTTGCTTATTTATTTTTGCAGTGATGGCTACCTGTTTGAGTTCAAAGTATAATCTACCCATTAAAGTTTGTGGCAGTAATTCCCGTGGATTTTATATGCAGCTCTACACTGGTGCTGGAGCTCCACCAGAGTGAGAGTATTATTTTTATGTTAATGAAGGTTTACGTTTGTAAACTACCCTTAGGCAATTTTTACTTGTTTACTGCTAATGGCAGTGAATTGCATTATCCCCTCGTGACATTTATTTTGATAACTCTTTTTGTGCTACTGTACTTAGTGATAACCAGATGTTCACTGCCATACTTGGAAAAACAAGTACAAACCCTCGGTACAGATCCTGTGCTATCACTGAAGCTGTAGTTTTGTGTAGGGGAAATGTTAGTTCTTTCCAGACTTGGTATTAACAAAATAATTCCTAACGAGATAACAATAATAATAATAATACTCAGGTGGCTGCCGTAGCACTAGGGCCATAGACCACTCACCGAGAGCAATGGACGGAACCGTTAACAAACGAACATACACCATATGAACATGCGGTGTCTGTCTCACCTCCCAGACACCTCAACTCACCCCTTCCACCAGCGACACCTTGCAGCTCCCCAGACGCAATCTGAGACTGGGTCTGTTGTACGCTGGGATTAATCAAGCGACTGGAAATGCTCAAACCCATCACCCCCAAGCTTCCCCTGCAGGGCAACTAAGAAATTGCTCCTAAGACTACTATATGCTGGACACTCCCACAACACATGACTCACACTTTCACACTCATCATCACACAACAGGCACTCCTTCATCCCCTCCCTCCCCCTATGCCTACCGAGTTCCTCATTTAGCCCATGCGTGCCTGACCTGAACTTAAACATTAATCTAGACCCAGCATCACTTTTCCCATGCAAGTACTTTTTGAACTCTACCACCTTGTTAAATGTCTTATGCAACTGATTAACACATTCTTGATATGCCCATCCCATGCACCAATACTAGTAAAATCAACACCCAAGTATGTGTATTTAGATACTCTTGGCAAAACATACTCCCCCCATTTCCAAGCACCATCCACTGACTCCCTAGCGAACACCATCACTGCACTCTTACTCACATTAGCCTTTAGCCTCCATTTCCGACAGTATGCATGCACCACATCTATAAGCGCCTGTAACTGATCCTTAGACTCACTAACACCAACGAAGTCATCTGCAAACAAAAGTCCACCAAGTCTCCCACCACTACTTAAATCGATCCCAATCTCAGCTTCCTCTACCTCCCTCAACAACCCATTGATAAATACGGAAAACAAAATTGGAGATAAGCTACATCCCTGAGCTACCCCCTGTTCCACATCAAATGCCTCGGACCGTTCCCCATCCAACAATACAGCACTCTTTGAATACTCGTACATCTTCTTTATGACCCTCCACATCTTCCCTCTTACCCCAAATTCCCACAACTTAAACCACAGGCTGTTACGCCACACACTATCGTATGCCTTCTGCACATGCAAAGAATGCGTATGTCTCCTTCCCCTCCTTTAGTCTACCCTGCACGACTTCATTCAGCGTATAAATATTATCAACACAACCCCTTTCCAACCCTAAAACCAGCCTGGCCCTCATGCAATGCTTTGCCCTCGTCCACCAACCTATTGTTCAATACCTTACAAAATACCTTCCCAACCGCACTCAGCAGAGTGATGCCCCCCTATAATTCCCAGGATCCTTCTTATCTCCCTTCTTAAACAGGTTAACTATGAGGCCCTCCCTCCACTGTGGTGGCACAAACTCCTCACGCCAAATTACTGTAAACAACTGTTTAAGTAACTCTACCATCCCTGACCCACCATAACACATTTTCCACACAATCTGTTGGAAACTCACACACTTTCTTATCCACTTCCTCTTTCCAACTATCATCAAAGGCTGTATCAACACTACAAGTGCCAAACTGCCTCTTTAACATCTCTACCTTGCCCTTTGTACTAGTCACTGACACCCCAGCACTATTCCTCAAAGCTGTAATCCCCCTTCTCTTACCCCTTTGTCCTTCTACCAACAAATACTCTTTCCTATTACCTTCAAAATCTAAATTTGCTCTTTCCACTACCTCATTCCAAACCAAGCTTCTTCTGAACAACTAAATTCTTCACCTCCCTATGCAGTTTACTATTATTCCTCCCATAGATAATCCAGACCCTCAAGAATTTTCTTGTATGCCTCCCTTCTCTGCTCTATCTTCTGCTTAATTTCGTCATCCCACCACCTGACTGCCCTGCCACACACCACTACCTTCTCTCCTACCTCAGCCTTTGCTACCTTTTTTACAACTTGCTTCCTCTCCTCTACAACTGCACTGACTAACCAACTTCCACTAATACCCTCACTCACTTTCTCCTTGATGCTCTCTGAAAAAGATTCAACCTTCGCTTTCAAGGCCTCCCTATACTTCGCTCTAACACCCTCATCCACTAGATAAAAACAGAATGAAAATAGTACCAGCAAGAATAAAATTCCTACAAGCGGTACTGCACTCAGTTTATCAAGAACGGCTGACCCACTGCGAAAAACTCTGCAACCACATTTTTTTTACCGATGCCAGTACGTGTGTGTCTGTGCAAGCTCATGCACAAGTGTACAAAATCGCATGCATGCCAGTCTGCTTGCTTAGCACATTGTCCTTTCAAAAACCTATCTTTGTCCTGTCCAATCATGCTCTCTCACTCTTCCCCGACAGCGATCCATTCAAAAACAAACATTCCATGTTGCCACAGGGTGATTATATTAACCGAAAGTATGCACGCTGGCGTGTTATTAAACTCTTTAGGGTCTGTGATTGCATCTTTGCGAACATGCGTATGACTACATTTATTGAGCAATATACCGCGTGGTCCGAATGCGGTGTTTTCCTACTCCTGAAGCAAGCAAGACAGCTAAGTTAGAGCACAATACAATACTTCTCTAATACCTTACCATTCCATTTAGATGCTTTTGACAGTCTGTGGAGCTCCATGAATCGTTTCACGCTAACATACACGGCGAGCACTGATTGCGCAGTTTTTACGCGATGTTTGTGGGTGTCGCCCCTGGGCTGCACGACCTTTCGACCTCTGGTTTGTTGATTGCTTGACAGCTGGCTCTATTGTGCTTCCGGAGGATGGGCTATTTCCTGCTGTGTGCAAATCGCTTCCGAGGTAGGCTAGCTGCACCTCAGTATACCGGCATGTCGCCAAATGGCGCTATGGGCCCTAAAGAGTTAAACTGGCACGAAGCAGTGAGGGTTACCTTCATTCTTTTGTCAGTCTGTTACACAACATTCTCTTGTTGCTATTGGTACTGTAGTATTCGCTTGGCTTTGGTTCAGACAGTCTGTGTGTTTTTAGTTCTAAGTGGCAATTTTGCTTTGCAATTACACACAAATTATGCTAAGAGTGTGGTAGAAAGCTCTGGAAGCATATCTAACTTGTAATAAGTTTTACCTGCTTGAAGGGGGTTCCTGACCAAATCATTGCTGCATGTCAGATTGTAGGCTATTTTGTATCGCCAAAAACTCATTGCTATCAGGATATTCATTGTTGGTGCGCATGCGCGATTGCACTGTATGGAAGACGCCCATGAGGGAAAGAGAGTGTTTGTTCTCTCTCTTAAAAGCTGGAGGTCAGTAGAGTAGAGCAGCTTGTAAAACAGCACCACTTTTGTCAAGTTTCATCACCAAAATTAGGACATCTTGCATCTTTAGATGTTCCAATATTGTAGCTAGGACAAATATACATGTACATTTTGATTTACTTGCACATAATGAATTTGTCGACTATTGTTCCCACACATTTTGATGGGACAGTGGAAATGTTTTATCTCCTCTTTTATGTATTCATAAAAACTGCTTCAATACATTTCTCTGGGACCAGAACAAATGAAGCACGCAATAGCCCTTTTAACGTAAAGGACTGAGGAATTCATTAGCTCATAATTGAACGTGACCCAACTTCCGGGGTACATTCCTCCGCCATTTTGTTCACGTTTTCTATGCAAGTCTATGGAGATGATGTCACTTTTCCAAGCGCCGTTGTTAGCTTCCTGTACGCTCTGTTCTATTTGTACAACTTCGGAGATACACGCTCAGAAACAGGTGGGTATAAGAGTTGCTAAGGTCTATTACTGCTAGTGAAGCTAAGCTCTGTGAAAGCTGGGAATATGTCTATATTTGCTATGGCTAGGGAGATACGCGCTCAGAAAGACAGTGGCTATAACGTCGGGATCCTGAGCCACTGGTAAGAGTTGCTAGCCATAAACACAAGCCATAGCAATATAGACGGATTCCCAGCCTTCACAGAGCTTAGCTACGGTAAGTCAGGCACAGAAACGGCCACTTCACTAGCAGTAAATAGACCGTAGCAACTCTTTTACCCACCGTGTTTCCGAGCGCGTATCTCCGAAGTCATACAATACTAGTACACGCAATATGGACCATTCAATAGCATAAGTTTCATAAGTTTTTTTTAATATCCCAGGAAGCTAACTACGGCGCTTGGAAAAGTGACATCATCCCCATAAACCTGCATAGAAAACATGAACAAAATGGCGGAGGAATGTACCCCGGAAGTTGCGTCACGTTCAATTATGAGCTAATGAATTCCTCAGTCCTTTACGTGAAAAGGGCTATTTTATTCTGCGCCTATCTGTGCCCTATTTCTTGTGGTATAAGAGCAATGCTCGTATGTATCAAGTCCACAAATTAGACATTTATTTGCTTCATAGCAAAGGTGTTTCTTATTGTGAACTGTGCTATTCATTATTCTGTATGTCTTAGCAGATTGGATGTTGATAATTTACCTAGTGATTTTATGAAGATTTCGAAGAACCGCAACACTATAAATTTTAGCACAGCAGACCTTCTAAGGCTAAATGGTAAGTACAAGGGTACATAATAACTTATACATGTAAGGCTTCAAGATTGGTGTAAGTTACTTAAAGATGGGTAGACACACAGCACATTTTCACTGGCAAGTCTATAGCTTACATGACCCATAGTGGGTGTTTATTTGTATTGTGTCTGATCGTTTACGTATGTGGTTAATCCATGCACTGTTGTCAATTGCAAGGCAAAGCATGCATTGGGTAATTAACCTTAGCGCACATGCACAGCTATACAGGCAATGAAGAGGCCTATGAGCGATACGAAAAGCTTCAGAACCATGCGGCCTGAAAAATGTAATGCCCATTTTCTTGAAACGACTGGGTTCAAGAGATATGCATTGGAAACAAGTGAAAAAGCCAATACGTATGTATAATCTAACTGGGTTTACCTTGACTTGTTCCACTCGCTCTGTGTACATTGGAGGCACAAGAAGTCACAACGGAGGGCGTGTATCGACTCCCATATGCTAGTTTAGCTAGACTCTCCGCTAGCTACTCCGAGTCACCGAATATTCATAGTGCAGCCCATCAATTAGCGATACCACGCATGCGCAGTGCACCGGGGGTTTAGTAGTGCCGTAGTAGTGCAGTAGATGTTTTAAATAACATTTGTGTGCCTTAAAAGCATCTACTGCCTTTAAAGGAAGACTTGTTTTAGCAAGTGCTCGTTTCCTTACCTTCAGATCGTGCTCAGGAAGCAACGAAGGAAATATATGTTATGACGAATGTGTGAGTTCATCACTAGCTTGAAGGAATATACAGTGTTGTTTACCTTCACTATTTTAAATATACACCTCAATATTACACTTATTATGTGCCACCCACTATGCACAACCGGGTGTAAAAGGAAGTGGCCAGGCGAAATGAGATTCATATAACCAGGGTAATATCTTAGTTAAGTACACACTTGAAACTGTAGTTTGCTTGCCAAGCCATAGCAACGTTCAATCAAGCAGGAAGTTTCTAGGTGGAGCTCTGTGTTCATGTTCTTCCTGGATAGAGAGCATAAAAAGGTTGTTAGTGAGCTAGGAAGCCTACATGCCACATAAAAAAATCTGAAATACTGTGATTTCCGGTCGCCATTTAGTGGTTCGACCATGCTTGTTTAAGCAAACATGTTTGTGCAGAAGACACTTACATGGAATAGTTTAGGTCCCGTTGCTTTGCGCAGGTCACTGCCTGTCGGACAATAGCCCAGTTGCACGTAAGAGTCAAGATATTTCAATCACACGTGACGTCATTGCCGGTTGCTGCTGGTGGGCAGGAAAATGTATTGCAGTGAACGGAGAAATCGCAACCACCCGTTTTCAAAGTCACGCGCAGTACCACATATTCATATTTAGATAGCGCAAGCTAATATTGAAATCTCTAGCGTCTCTGCCGGCCTTTGTCCGAAGCCGAAATGACGAATGGTCGAGGAGTTACACCTACAAGGCACTAGTTTCGCCATTATGACTTGGGGTGACAGACCTACTGAGGTCTCTTCTCTCTCCCCTTTCTCTCATTCGTTTAGCTCTTGGCCCTTTCTTTCTTGGAGAAGCAAAGCGCTTGCCTAGGTAATGCTGGGTTCTTTGTCTGGTACTCTCCTTGACAACTTCGTCACAAATACCGAACACTTCCAGCCACCGCGCTCTTTTTCTGTATCTTTTGGTATCCAGTGAAAGGTTACATTCGGATCTTTTGCCTTGGTGTTGCCACAAACCACGCATGTGTGACTTTCATACTGACACGTGCATGCTTTGCCTTGTGTTGTAGATTCGAACCCCTACCAGCTGAGTTGCCGTGGTAGCTCAGTTGGTAGAGCGCTCGCCTAGACTGCAGAGTGTCGTGGGTTCGAATCCCACCTAGGGCAGCTCTTTATTTTTCCTTGGAAGAAAAGAGCTGTCGTAGGTGTAGTTGATTTGTTTGTTGTGCCTTTACCTTTCTACCTCATATTTTTCACATGCAGCTTGTGATACAATGCGCATGAGCATGCAGTGGATAAAAGAGCTTACAACCTCCAACTTCAACTACTTTGACCTAGCTGTACAAACGATCTTCAATAGTCGCACAGCCATTGGGATACTGCGAGTTAGATTCTTGCTGGCCAGTGTTTTTAAGGCACTTTTTGTATCTTTTAGCTATCCTAATTGGTTTTTAGACAAATTCCAAGGTGTTGGTGACTTAAGTGCTTCATGAGCGCTTCTGGAAGATGGTTCTGGCCTGCGCCGAGGGTTTGCCTTTCAGTGTTTGTCCGAGCAGAACATATGTGACCCTCTATGGGAAAAAGGCCCGGCCGGTTTGACATGGAGTTGCAATTGTGCAGTAGGAGTAAAAATATAGCCTCGTTCCCCAGTTCGTTTTTTGAGGAGGAGGAAAAACAGCCTGGTACAATCTGTCAATGCCCATCCCCAGAAAGTTGGGGATACTGGATATATCTTTGAATAGTGCAAAAAGACCTTTGTGACTAGGAGGATCCATAACTTCAAGTTAACTCTAATACACTAGTTAATATATTCAAACGTTTCGGTGACTATGCAGTCACCATCATCAGTGAACAGTACAGAACCAGAAAAATTCAGCAGTATATAAAGACAAATGTATAGCAACCTTGGAATGTGTAAACAGGGAGATATACATGAGTGGTGAAGGCGAACACAACGACCCAGACAACTAAACAAGGTTATCATACTCCGGAGGCAAAGATCCTGTGTCCCTGTTCAGAGTATGTGCAGTAGATCTAATCAGGAATGACTCACATACTAGTCTGTAGTGATAGTCAGGGCAGTTAGACAGGACAGACACATTTTCCCAGTCAACAGGGTGACCGGCCGACCAGACATGTTCAGACAGAGCCGAAGAATTGAAATCTGCTTGTTTTACAGCTCTCTTATGTTCAGTTACGCGTTGACAGAGTCTACGACCGGTTTGACCAATGTAAACACATGGACAGTGCGCACAGGGGATTTTGTACACCACTCCTGATGTCTGCAGAGCTGGCATCTGGTCCTTGGGTTTCGAGAGTAAGGACCTCAGGGTATGGCACGGTCGAAAACACACTCTCACACGTAAGGGAGCCAGGATACGTCTTATTGATTCCGATACACCCTTGACATATGGCAACACAGAAACAGCTCTCCATTCAGGGGTGGGCTCAGCAGTGCGAGTCGGTGGCCGTTGAGAAGATGTAATAAACCCTTTCGGGTATCCATTCTTGTGAAGGGCAGAATGAACGTGATGTAGATCCTGGGTTTTGTAGTGATCAGAGGAGGAAACAACTCATTCCCCGCCTACCAGTGCGGTTGCAAAACGATCGATGCAGTGTGTCTGGGTGCCGTAGCTCTTTTGCGCACAGGAACAGATAAGAACAATTGTAGGCCAGTAGAGAACAGTTCTTTGTGAGGTTTTCACCTCAAAGTTGAGGCAGACCTATCTACACAGCCTTCTGTGAAAGGGTGCAGAATAGGTAAGCATGCTACCAACACATATTTCGCTGTACATTTGCTATGTTTTTAGATCAACAATACGCCTGGCGAACGTTCTTTGGAGAATTTTAGCCGATGTGAAACAGGATAATATCTCACATATGCGCAAACAGATTGTCCCTGGCCTCTCCTAGATTTTGACCCCAATAAATTTGTTTGATGGAACGTGCTATTTAAAAACAGTCAGGAAGACTTGATTTTTTTATTGAACTTACTCTCTACTTCATTAATGTGTGTTTAGGTATATCTAGCACTTCAGAAGAAAAGTGCATTCAAAGGCAATATAGTGCACGAGAAAAACATGCAAGTACGCATTGCACTCATATGCATGTGCAATAGCCCAGTTGCACGTAAGGCGATAGGAATTCATTAACGTTTTAATTGCCCGTGACGTCACGGCTGGGATCCCGTTTTTGTATGGGCAAGTATAGGACTTGCGTTTTAAAACTCGCGCCACGCAAACGTTATACCGTATTTCTTTTTAAGTGAAGCATCACGAAAAGTTGAACTCCAGACCTACCGGTAGTACTTTGAACCAAGAGCGTAGCACTTACCGTTCACGAGAAACGTGAGGTCCTTCGCGTATGGCTACGGATATTCAGCAAGTCACGTTGTCTCCAGCCGATATTCCTGGAGCAGACCTCTCTGAGCCTTTTAATCGGCATTCTGTACCTGATTTGCGCTGTACCTGATCACTCACTGGTAATTTCGGTATCAAGCACTGCACTAGCTACGTACCTGTTCACTAGTTGCTTTTTCCCCAAGAAGTAGGAACTTTAATGCCTCTACAGAGCAGCCACCAGCGCAAATCAGGTACAGTATGCCGATTAAGAGGTCTGCTCCAGGAATATCGGCTGGAGACAACGTGACTTGCTGGATATCCGTAGCCATACGCGAAGGACCTCACGTTTCTCGTGAACGGTAAGTGCTACGCTCTCGGTTCAAAGTACTACCGGTAGGTCTGGAGTTCTACTTTTCGTGATGCTTCACTTAAAAAAATACGGTATAATGTTTGCGTAGCGCGAGTTTTAAAACGCAAGTCCTATACTTGCCCATACAAAAACGCAGAGAAATGGGACCCCAGCCGTGACGTCACGGTCAATTAAAACATTAATCTACATTCCAACGCTTACGTGCAACTGGGCTATTCAGAAGTGCTGATTGGGCTACACTATGGTGGTCTCTTGCTAGCTGGTCTAACAAGGGTTACAAGTCTATATATAGAATTTTATACTGGACGTTCTCTATCCTTTTTAATGTGGAATGTTGTCGAGGTAAGCAAGTGGTAATCTAATGGGCTTGTTGACTTTGTTGACTTTCAGCTCATGTGTCGTGGTCGACCTGGTAGCTGGCATGGCAGTAGGCTAGGCAGCGATTGATCGGGCTGGCAAACCATGAGGCGTGTGTAAGCGTAGCTATAATACAGACGATTGCGAAATTCATTCCGTTTCACGTATTTAGAATCACGTAAAACCTTTCGGTATGTGCAGTGCCGTGCAGTGCCTGTCACACATATATATAATTGTATATATCATTATATATAGAAAAATCAGCTCAAACAAGTTGGCTCGCTCCACGCTCGGCAATTATAGCTACGCCACTTACACATCCCGCATGGTTAGCCAGCCGGATTGATCGCTGCCTAGCCTACTGCCATGCCAGCTCCCTGGTGGACCACAACACACGAGCTAAAAGCGTAAAGAAAGTACCGTTCTGCTCACCTGCTCACCTGCTCACCGTTTTGGCAATATGCAGTACGCATGTAACGGCGACAGGTAACTCTGTCTTGCTTCACGAAAGGAAAGCTGTGCACTGACGGCACGTTATGCAGCCCGAACATCACAGGAAAATCCCAAGTTGGGTCGCTCCCGCTCACCAACATTGTACAACATTCTTCTAGTACATTTGTTATACACACTTTTATTAGTGTGGCGCTGAATCCGTTAGTATCGCTGTTTTGTTGCCCGCAGTGGCAGAAACTGTAGTCCCAGACAGACAGACAGACAGACAGAAACCAAGTAATGTAACCCTCGCTACGCATGCACGCTGGGTGTTAAAACTCTTTGGGGCCCAAAGCACCTCGAGGGGTAATTTACGTCACTAAAACGCAACGGAAACGCAACGCAAAAAGATAAAAAATAATTGGCGAAAAAATTAAAACACGGTGGGATTCGAACTAGGGACCTCCAGTGTTAAAGTGCACTACCTTACCACCTGAGGCCTGAGGCCTGAGCCATTCACTCCACACTCCTGAAGTAGGCTAAAACGTTACCTATATTCCGGATTACGTAGGCTGTAATGTGGACCCCAATGAGTTTTAATTATTGCAACCTTTATTAATGGTTTATTGTTGCAGTGTTGTGAATGAACTGATAAAGGACTTACGAAGTAATATTGGTTGCCTTTACAAGCTTGCAGAGTGTGTGAGTATGCTGGATATGCTACACTCCTTTGCAAAGTCCTGCACACTGTCTTCATATGGTATGTACTAAAAATTTAAGGATCTATACTCAATGTGTTTTTGCGACTATTACTACAAGCGCCATCTGCTCAAAACCGATTGTATAGACTGCTTTATAATACCATGCAAACATTTGACGAAGCTGCGAAGCCACAGCAAAGCTGACAATAACTACACCTAGGACAACTCCAATAAGAGCTGCCCTGTGTGGGATTTTAACCCACGACACTTTGCAGTCCAGAGGGAGTGATATGTCCTTCAAACCCTCGTTGATTCGGATAATGCAAAGGCGAGTTAGAGATTTCATCACCTTTCTGCCTGTGTGGATCAGTCAAGCAGAGCCCCTTGAACCTGAAAGAACCAAGCGATATTTCTCACAGTGACTGAGGCTGTACACTACCAGGGATGCCGTGCAACTCCAGCAAAGAAACGCTACAGTACCACACAGTATAGTCACTATGCCACCTAAACCAGTAGGTATATACTATCGTAGATTGTTTTCAGGAGCTCTAAAGTAAGATCTAATGTCTATATCGACAGATTTGCTTAACTAAAGCCGACTCACATAATATCATACTTCACAGCGAGGCCGCTGCAACTATTTTAATGACATTGTTCACAAGAATTGTCTTTGATTGTGCAGTACTTACCTATTCAGTGCACTAGGACAATTGTGCACTCCATTGCTTTCACCCAGTGCACTCAGCTGTATAAGTTTTCCAGCGTGCTATTCCTACGCAGTTATTTACCAGTCATTCCCTCCCTCGGCCTTGAGCCACTCCTCAGCTGCTACAAACAAGATCTCAACATGCTTGCATAGGAAGCAATCCAGAAGTCTGCACCAGTTTTACGGTCATTTTTCTCATCCAAAACCTGAGCGTACCCTGCACCAAGATTAGAGCCAAGACACGAGCGCTGCTAGAATGCAGGAAGATGTCAGTACGAGGACTGTTCCAGCTACTTGGCGAACTCAAGGCAGCGACTTGCGCTGTTCTCATCTCGCCTCTATTTTTATGCAAGCTTTGAGGCGTGACCTTATTCAGTCTTGTCAAGATTGCTCACAACAGATAACTGTCTCGAGGAAGAGCCGGAGCAGCTACAATGGTGAATATACTACTTGTCAACTTAGAACGGCAAAGCATTCGTGACAAACAAGCCATGCATAGTCTGCCAGCAGAAGACCCCGCTCATCCGTGTGGCTTCAGTGTTGGTGTTCAAAAGATTATGCTACTTACGATTTCCGAGTGCAGTCCTCCTTGCTTACTCCATTTTTAAAGTCTACCAGTGTTCGTGTGCGGCAAGCAGCAGCTACTGTAAGCTATCAGTATGTGAGAAGTTGTGCTGTTACAAACCCGTAAAGCACCGTTTACACTCGAATTGAACGAGGATGTGGTCATGGTGCAACGGTGTTTTAAAAAGTACTGGTGGAACTTCCTCTATAGTTCACCTATTATCAGTACCATTCCCTGAATGCTGAATGCCTATCTTTTAGTGTCACTATTCATGCGACTTAGAGTCCGCTTCTCCGGACTGAGAAATATAGAGTCTGTGCATGGACAATCATAGTGTGTGATTAAAATGAAAAGCACTGCAAATGCAAACCTTCAGTGCACTGTGCATGCACGGTGTACCTCTGATGGATGGGCAATAAGATGGATGGTATTTAAAGGAAGGGAGACAAGATAGGTATGGGATAAATGAAGTATGGTATGGGATAAATGAAGCATGGTATGGGATAGATGAAGCATGGTATGCGAAGAAATGTGAGCTTGCTGATATTCCCGACCCCTTCACACAAACCCTTTGTTGTTGCCTGCTGTACCCCTCGTATATTTTTTCACACGTGTTTTATGCCTTTATTGTATGTGCACATACATGTGCCACATATGTGATAGGCTCTGAGAAAATGACCCTTATGACGCACTTAGTGTAGTTGTAGTAGCGGCGGTTTTACGGCGAACTACGTAATTCACCGATTCCCGTTTTCCCCCGTATTCTAGTACCTCTGTCTATCGTCTATAATCTGCGCAAGTTTGACGCACTAACTCCGTTCCGTAGTTATGGCCCTGAGTACCAGGCAAGTACCGTTACTCGTGCCGTAGCTACGCGGAATTACAAGGAAACGTGACATGAGAATAATAAAACCTTTTACGGAGTCATGTAAACAAGAATTCCCCTTTACTACGTTTACCTAGCGGCGTATCAATGAGTGCGGCCGGATGCACGCGCGCACGTAATGTTCTAACCCGGACTTGTTACAAGAATGCGGAGGTTGAAATTTGACACCGCAGGTTCTACTTTGGACGCGATTTTTCACATTAGATGCAGCGGAACAGCACTTGCGCTTGTGCTCATAACTTCGCAATAGAACGGGCTACGCCCCTGAAACAAACGGCAAACTATAGAGCTTTTATAGGACTTTCGGTGTAGCACACAAAATATATTTCGCGAATTTGCGTCATAAGGGTCATTTTCTCAGAGCCTGTCACATATTATTATGATAGAATATCCAGCATTCAGACCACTAGGTAGGATCGCTTCACTTTAGACTGCCCTGTTAAGATTTAACCATCATGAAGGCAATAATGCAGACTACAATAAGCAAGATTAACAAGTAAAGGAATTTTCAAGAAGATGGCCGAAGTTAAAATGTTCAGTGTCAATGAGATTATGTGATACTCATGTCTACTAAGTTTTACTAACTAAGTTTTATCTCCATCTTCTCTACCGTTAGCATAGATTTAGGGGTAAAGACAGCTTAAGGCTATTAATTGTTGTTTATAATCTGTAATCTTGATGGTAATGATGTAATACCGTTTGTAGTAAGTTTCATCTACCTGCGTTCTATGTACCATTAGCGAATTTGAGGAGTCTGCGCCGCCTTCTTATTTTGTCATCATAATACGCATACATGCATGCTTACCATGTTTCATCTCCATGTGTGCTAGTGTTAACAAGTTTGGGTGGTTAAGAAGTGCCAGAGTTTATTTAGAATTATGTGTTTAGCATGGAAAATGATGTAATATGCATGTGTGCCAAGTTTCGTCTACATGCATGTTTACCATTAGCATAATAACTACCATACACTGAACTATTATTCCAGTGTACATTTCACACAATACATGAGGCTCATTTGACGTTGACTGCAACCATCAAACAAGGCAGTTAAATTAATAACACCACAGCATTATATTTGTACCACATATAATGCACAATTGTGTTCTGCAGATTTTCAGAATTAACCTGAGGTTGTATATTGAACTTAGGACGAATTATGATTTAGTTTCAGTACAACATAACTATTGATTTTTGATGTCATATAATCTATACCACATTATTTTTTTAGTTCGTCCAGAATTTACCGATACCCTGGCTGTTAAGCAGAGCAGGCATCCCATTCTTGATATCATTTCTTTCAATCTTGTACCAAACAATATTGTAAGTTTATCCCAGATTTACTTACTGAATAATAGAAACCTTCATAAGCAGTACGCTGACCATGTTTAGCATGTTGTGAATGTAATTCCACCCGTGCGGCGTTGGCCAGCCCATCATTAAGCGGTGTTTATGTGCCTGCGAAAAGCATCAACATGTGCATGCGTTTCTCTTGTGCCAAGGGTTTCCTCTTTAGTGCTTATCATTTGTTGTTTGTACACACAAATCAGGTGGAGACGAGTGCATATGAAATACTCCTAGAATACCACACTCTTTTTGATAAAAAAATAGCTCCCGTAGGTCTGACTCAAACCCGTGACACTCGTTCTCTGGACAATTTCTCTACCACCGGGGTACCACGGCTGCTTAGTAGGCTGCGCTGAAAAGTATGCAATAAAACCAAACGCAATGCAAAGGCAAACCTCTGGCTGTGTGCTAAAACGGTTGTTTCGAAGTATGTATATGGCATGTGGCACAAGGAGCCTGTGATTCATTTTCACCAGGTTTATAACCCTGCAGCCCTTTGGGTACTTAAATCACCTTAGTTGTTGACAGATTTAAGCATAAAACGTTGAATCAAATCCCGTATATTTAAGTGTGTGTTTCAACGGAGACACCCGCCTTTGACAGGGGTGTGACAAGCCTCGGTGCAAAGAAACTCTTTCTGTCGCAGAGAATTTGCCGTGGCGTTTTCAAGCTTGCTACGGTTTTCTTTTGACCAACCAAAAAACACGTTCCATTGCATGTGTTCACATGTCAGTAATTGCCGAGCGCATTAGCGCGAGGCAACTACTCTGGGTTGTATTCTCGCGATATGCGTACGTACGTGCAAATAAGACTTCATCGCATGTTGTAGCCTGGTCCATTAATCGGCAGTTTACTTCTGTGCATTCACGTTACGTTACAGACCGCCACGTTTCCATTTTATGATCGATGGATCGCACATTAGTGAGTGGTTTTTAGTATTACAGTAAGCATTCTAAATGTTGTCAGATATAATAGTCAATTATAAGCATATGTATTGGTTAGGCACCTGAGCTGAAGTGTACTACGGGATTTCGTAGTAGGTCTTGGATGATGCAATAGTAACCGAAGTGAAGCCGAGGTTACTATTGCAATTGCATCGTCAAAGACCGACTTCGAGGCAGATGAAATCTCGTTTTGCTCCCGTGAGGTGCCGATCCGGATGAGACGATGGCAACTTTTTACTGCAGCACTTTGCCTCGTAGTCTAGTGCAAAGGTTAGGTGATCAGCTGCAAAAGTTTTCGTGATAATTCGCGGCGTTTTACTGCACCAATCTGCATCATAGACTGCTCCTGGGACAACTGAGCTGTAGTGTTCACCCTAGAGTTACATCTGCAACATTTGTAGCACGTTTAGCTTATTTAGTCTTGCTCGAAGTCGATGAAGTATATACCCTCGAGCAAAGTGAACAAAGCTAGGTATACACCACTTTGAGACTTGTCCTAGTTGCTTTAAACTTGCTAATCTGCTGCAAACAGCCGCTAGCGTCACTTCTCTACACTACCACTTGTGGGCACACTCCCATACATTTATGCTAAGTGGAGTTTAGTCGCCAGCCGGTAGTCTACCAAAACGTTGAAACCTTACGCATGCCATCGTCTAAAGTTAGTTTATCATTGTAGACAGGCTGTTTTTTGAACGCTTTTCATGATTCATTGCTGTACTAAGATTAGTATCTCAGGAGCATTAAGGCAGGACGGACAAAACCCCAATGCCGTACATATAATTTGTTCAATCTCGATTTTCCTAGGACATATGCTTGTCTGAGCAATAAAAATTATGGCAGTACTGAAGTTTTGTTCGTCATACTTATTATACATCAGGGTTTAGTAATGAAGTTAACAAAAGAAGAGAGGAGAAAAGGTTTTTCCGTATGAAAGTACATTACTTTTACTTATTGTATTTTGCGTGGGCGAATCAAAGGCGCCGCCAGTACTATATTCAACATACAGAACAATTTTGGAATGAACTGTACTATATATCCGCGGAGTAGCGTACGCTTTGCGGGAATGACGCCCTCGGCGGCCTTTTCGTAGACGGAGTTCGACTCAGATGGTGACACAAACAGCTGCTGCAAGGGCACTCCGCGAGCTTCTTGTCCTCTTTCGCTCTGAACTTGCAAAAAAAACGAGTTTCCTGGCCGCCGCCTTTTGAACTATATCCGCGGACTAGCATACACTTTGCGGGAATGACGCCCTCAGCAGCCTTTTCGTAGACGGAGTTCGACTTAGACAGTGACACTGTAAGAGCTCTCTGCAAGCTTCTCGTCTTCCAGTTCTGAACGTGCAAAACATCGGTTTTCCTGCCCTTTTGAATCGCCCACGCATACAATAAATACGGAAGCACGTGCTGTGCGCGTGATAATGGTACTCAGAACGTGGTCTCGACCACACCCCTCGTACCATTATTATGTGCACAGCACTGACTTCTGTACATTAACTATTACATATCTTGTGTAGTTTGCCTCAAGAGAATCCAACTTCATCCTTATAACAGGTCCCAATATGGTGAGTGCACTTTTATGCAGAGAAATTGCTATCCTAACAAGTAAATTAAAAATCATGCGAATTTAAAAAAAGAGGCATATAGGGATGGTATAAAAAGAAAGGGAGACAAGATAGGGATGGGATACATGAAGCATAGTTTATGAACAGATTTGAGTACGCTGACGCCCCCAACCCCATCACACAATCCCTATATTGTTGCCTGGCGTGTTACTCTTATAGGGGCTAAAGGTTACTAAAAGCAAGCATTCTTTCACCGTGTCCCTGTTGTTTTTAGTAACATTTATACTGCCACATTCCCTTTAATTAAACTCCACTTGGACTCTATAAGAGTGTTGGTTACTCAGTAGTGTATTGTAAGTTCTGAGTATTGTAATGGTGAATGTTTAATACTTCACCTAGGCAACAATATAGGTATTATGTGATGGGGTTGGGGGTGTCAGCGTACTCAAATCTGTTCATTAACCATGCTTCATGTATCCAATCCCTATCTTGTCTCCCTTCCTTTTTATACCATCCCTATATGCCTCTTTTTTAAATTCGCAAGATTTTTAATTTACTTGTCTCCACTCTTTTTTATATACTACTACGTATTATCTCTGTGGAAGGGGGCAAGCCCCTATAAAGATTTAATAGAGAAAAAATGCCTGTCACGGAAATGATATGCATACCATGTTTCATCTCCATGTGTGCTGCCGTTAGCAAGTTTGAGGAGAGAAGAAGTAATTTTAAAGAAAAGTGCCTGAGGCTATTTTTTGTTGTGGTCGTCATGGAAACGATGTTACACACATGCGTACCAAGTTTCATCTCCATGCATGGTACCGTTAGTGAGTTTGAGGAGTGAAGAAGTAATTTTAAAGAAAAGGGCCTGAGGCTATTTGTTGTTGTGGTCGTCATAGAAACGATGTAATACACATGCGCACAAAGTTTCACCTCCATGCGTGCTTTAGTTAGCAAGTTTGAGGAGTGAAGAAGTAATTCTAAAGAAAAGTGCCTGAGGATATTTGTTGTTGTGGTCGTCATGGAAACGATGTTACACACATGCGTACCAAGTTTCATCTCCATGCATTGTACCGTTAGCGTGTTTGAGGAGTGAAGAAGTAGTTTTAATGAAAAGTGCCTGAGGCTATTTGTTGTTGTGGTCGTCATGGAAACGATGTAATACACATGCACACCAAGTTTCACCTCCATGCGTGCTAGTTTGAGGAGTGAAGAACTAATGTTAAAGAATATTGCCTGAGGCTTTTTCACCCAATATGCGGTCGTCATGGAAACATGTAATCGTCACGGAAATGATATATAAGGCATACATATACATATCAAGTTTCATCTCTGTGTGCTACCATTGAAAAGTTTGAGAAGTGAAGAAGTAAATTTTAAGAAAAGTGCCTGAGGCTATTTGTTGTTGTTTACAAACATGTGTTGTTGTGATTTTAATGTTGGTGATAGAATACATTATGTCTACAAAGTTTCGTTCACATAGCTCCTACCATTTGTGAGTTATACTGACACATGTGATCCCTTTATAATGTATTGCCTGGGGCTATTTGTTGTTGTTTACAGTAAACAATGTTGTTTACAAAGAAATAAGTATGACCCGTCTCTTCGGGTGACGGATATCTACATTCTTACAAAATTTCATTGCTATATGTTGTTTCGTTTTTGAGTTATGGGTGTTGAATCTGAAGAAGAAGAAGAAGGAGAAGAAGATGAACAAAACTCCTTATTATAGCCCCATACATCTATGATGCTAGGTACCATGCCAATCCCTATATACTAAGTACTACCGTACTTAGTTATGGGGTAAAGTACTTGCATCATGGATTTTTCTCTTTTGGCAGCACTCTTTTTGTCATGTACTAGATGAATCCTAAGCATTATTTGCGAGCGAGACGAACCCAACTGCGGATATGCATGAGCATTGACAGGGAGCGTTATTGGTCGGTGCGTTATGTGGTGCCCACACAATTGCAAGGAAGGCATGTTTGCTGCTCCTCGGGTGTTTCTGAAGCAAGACACTTCCCCTGCGAGCTCTGTCTGTTGGTATTTGCCTCTCCCTTGTGGCGAAGAGGGGGTGTTTCGTGGGCCTCAGCTGTTTGTAAAGCAAGACACTGCTCTGTCTTGTTGTAGTCACCGCTCCCTTGCACCGACAAAAGCGCGGTTCTTGCTGTTTCTGAAGCTAGACGCTGCCTCCTGCGAGCAGTGTCTCGTGCTTTATCACTAAGTACAAAAGTACTTAGTATATTGGCATGGGCATGGTACTAGCATCATAGATGTATGGGGCTATGATAGCAAGTTTTGTTCATCTTCATCATCTTCTTCTTCAGATTCAACACGGATAACTCAAAAACGAAACAACGTGCAGTAATCAAAATTTGTAACAATGTAGATATCCGTCATCCGAAGAGACTGGTCATACTTATTTGTTTGTAAACAACAACAAATAGCAAGAGGCAATACATTATAATGGGTTCACATGTGTCAGTGTAAGTCACAATTGGTAGGAGCTATGTGAGCGAATCTTTGTATACACAAGTAAATTTAATATCCTGCGAATTAAAAAAAAAAGAGGCATGCTTCATGTATCCCATCCCTATCTTGTCTCCCTTTCATACCATCCCTATATGCCTCTTTTTTTAAATTCGAATTTACTTGTCTCCACTCATTATTATATACTACTACGTAAAATATCTGTGAAAGGGGGATAAAAAATATATAATAATAGCAAAAAATGCCTGTGGTCGTCAAGGAAATGATGTAATACACATGCGTAAAAAGTTTCACCTCCATGTGTGCTGCCATTAGCAAGTTTGAGGAGTGAAGAAGTAATGTGAATGAAAACTGCCGGAGGCTATTTGTTGTTGTGGTCGTCATGGAAACGATGTAATACACATGTGCACCAAGTTTCACCTCCATGCGTGCTACAGTTAGCAAGTTTGCGGAGTGATGAAGTAGTTTTAAAGATCAAACAATATGCGGTCGTCATGGAAACATCTAATCGTCACGGAAATGATATAATAGGCTCCACATCTTTTTTCTCTTGGCATCACATGGTCTATTGTTACGTGTGTGCTTCCCATCGAGAGAAGTGCACAATTTTGGAAGTTATGTCCATTTTATACATAGAGTTTGTCACATAACGGAGAATTATGCATGATGATGTTATGATCAGTTGATATTGAATGTTTGTAATCGTTCTGAAATCCTGTGGATACCCCATATAACTGGGTGGTTGTGCACTTCAGGAAAAAGTATGACACTACTCTGTAGGTCATCCAGCACACAGTGCTATGGCTCAGTACACTTCACTTTGTATGTGTATCTGTGTTGTGTATTTAGACACTAAAAATGGCTATGTCATACTGGTTGTTTTAACACCACAGAGTGGGAAGACTACATACCTCAAACAAGTTGCCCTTTTGCAAATAATGGCTCAAGTTGGAAGCTTTGTGCCTGCCGTATATGCAAGCTTTCGTGTAACTAGTCAAATATTTTCAAGAGTTGGATCTGATGATGATATATCAAGCAATTCTTCAACATTTATGCTGGAGGTAAACAGATACTCTCTGATGTGTGCACCGCGAGTGGCTGACTCCTCATTCCAATGTTGCACGTGTTTAGTTTTGCAGTATTTTAATATTAATCCTACAGTCTACCACATTAGTAGTATAAAGTGGCTACAACATGGATAATATTCCATGTTACTAACGTTATTGCATGCATAATCTTGCTTAGTTTTTTATGCATAAGGTAGAGCTCAGTTCAATGTTGTCTCTTCTGCAGATGAGAGAACTGAGCTATGTATTGCAGGTAAGCCGGTACTCTATGTGAGCTAGTGATCAATGTTTGAACACTCTTTCATCATGCTGCATGTGAGTAGTCTGGCTTGTCTCAATAAGGGAGGTATTATACCCACAGGATTATTTTCCAACAAGGAACAAGAATAATTGTTTTGATTTTCGAATTTTAGGCTGTATTTTATTTCCATGAGGTGGGATTCCATACATATCTATAAAAGAGCATTAAATAGAACCACACACACATACTTGCGTACGGTGTTGATTCGAAGCCTACATGAAGTTGACATGCCAGTACATGGACCATTACATGAAGGAAAATTATAGCTAACTCCAAGTGCCTGCAAATCCAGGTGTAGGTATGTGAGCTTGTGAGCATATACATGCGCTTGGCGGATTAACTCACTTGAGGTCAACGACATGGTGTGAGGGTGTTTAGCATTGAGACTGGTAGACCTGTGCAGTGAACCATTCTGCAGATGGCATCTCTCGTCAGTGTCAGCTGACTGTTGTCAGCTTGAATTGAAAGCTACGTACAATTGCTGTCACTTGTACATGTATATATGGTATGTATAACTTGGGGTCACTTTTTAGTTAGTTAAAATGCCAGTGCAACCAGGGAATATCAAGAAATTTGCACTTTTTGCCTGAAACACTGGCCACATTCAGCATTGCCTTTGTAATGCCAAATCTTTCATGCAGGATTTTTTTTCCTTTAGTAATGTTGTGTATCCTTCCTATACTTCACAGAATGTATCCAGCAATTGTTTAGTTATAGTGGATGAGTTGGGCAGGGGTACAAGTAACGAAGAAGGTTTTGGTATCTGTCATGCTGTTTGTGAGCATCTTCTCACAACTAAAGTAAGTTTATTATGTAGTTATCTGTCTGTGTTTAAGAGCCTGTCTTCTCTGTATGCATGTCAACAACGAGGTTACGCAATTGTGCAAAAAGCACTGAGAGACTGCATGAGTGATGGATCTACACCAAGGCAGAGGGAAGCATAAGCTACAGCTTAGCAAAAGAAATGATCGAGAGCTCACTCATGTCTGTTGTTAATTGTCTCATTAATGTGTACTCTAAGAGGAAACCAAGTTACACAGCAATCGCTGACTCTTCTCTCGGTGATCTGCTTGTCAATGTTCTTTGTTCTGCAATACGTATATAGAGTAAGTAATCAATTATCGACCGGCATGAATGTTCGGACGCATTATCTTTCGGACCAGAAGTGGGGCAGGCTCACTCCTATAGTGGACAGGTAGGTTAGGATCGTCAACTGCGGTATCCTGCTTGAGACCATTCTGGTGCGCAGCGGAGACGATCGCGGGGCGGCTGAATGTGCAGTCCGAACATACTCAATACCGGACCAGTCGGTCTTACGGGCTCCTGCTTGCTAGCGAGCTGAGTGAAGATAGTACGCACTGTACGTGTACTGGACGTGCGCACACAGCACAGCGCCGCGCCAGGCGCAGCGTGCGCACGCCGTATATTTTAGCGTGGGGTTGTGGGTACAGGCGGTCTTTATCCGGCTCTCCCCGACTCCAAACCTCGCGGGTGGCTAGCTAGAGGGGTGCGGTTCATGGGCGAGCGCTGCGCGCCGTGGCAATGGTGGAATGTCACTCAAGAGTCACACCATAAATGTTTGCAAAATCTACAGTCCTTGAGATGCCTTCATTGAGGTGAAGCGTAAAGGGTTAAGTTTTCCTATCGCTGACCTTGGGAACTACAGAGTAAGAAAAGGGAACAGGAGTTTATAGTCAACTACATGCACTACTCAAGCTCCAGTAGAACTGGAGGTCACCTCTCGCTCTACATGTTGTGTATGTTGTATACATGTGCATAATGGTGGTCCTTGACATGCAAAACTAGAACAGAGGAAAATCGTGGGGTGGTGATGAAACCTGAAAGTGTCTCCTTCAGAGAGGGGCCACTGGGCTTTCTGCTGACACTGAGGTCTTCAATCTCAGACTCTGTACACAAAGGTTGAAACATTGAAGAATGTCCACACTTTCAAGTGTGTGTACAATCCTGACATATCAGTTGCCATGGCAGGTGTCAGTGTAGAGCCTCTGCCTCTGCCACTCCCTGTCTTTCTGCCACAGCCTCTCCCTCTCCCTCCTTTTTGTCCTCCTCTGGTAAGCCCATATCCAATTGTTAGTAAAAACATACTATGTTAATCACATTTAAAAGGAAAAGCTGACCTGATCTACCAGAGGTATCACTAACTTTTCTATGCACAGGCATGTACATTATAAGTACTCTGGTACGTAGCATACTTATCCGAGTAAGCATGCTTTTTACTTTGTATGTCACAGAAAAAAACATTAATCCATGCAGCATGCACATATGGTCTGTAAAGAAACATGTACCATATACTTACCTTTTTTTGGATGATTTATTCGTTGTAACAATCATCAGTGGATATGTCATGTCCATTCTCATACCTGGTACTGAATTTAACCAACTCTTCTTCAGAGAAAGGAAGGTAGCTCTTATATGATTTCTGATTCTTTTGTAATCCTCGTCTTTCTTCTCTCCTTCTCACTCTTTCTTCCTTCTCTTTCAGTTTGGCTTGCTTCTCTCGCTCTTTTTGCCCACCAACCAGGAGACACATCTTTATTCTTGCCCCGAGAAGACAACATGCGGTTAACAATGGCTAACACTTCTTTCCGAGTTCGTGCATGCCCAACAAGGGCTGTGCAGCAAAGAAAGTTTACTAGCTCTTCTTCCTTTTCAAAACTCAGGTAGGTGTTTGGGCCACTTTAGGCTCCCGGGAGAACATGGCCACTTATACGATCACCAAGTGTGCTCTTTGGCACCCCATAATACTCAGCAGCTCCCCTGATGCTCATACCGTCGTCAACGACTGCTTTTATTGCTGATGCTTTCCTGGGTCCACCCAGTCCAAGGCCTAAAAGGAAGAAGGCTCTCGTCGTGGTCGGAAATAGATTGACCCACATCGCCAATATACACTCTCTCGCGTAAAGGTACATATTTCTGCATTGTAGCCATCGCCTTGAGCCTAGGAGGAGAATGGATAAGCCACAATAGACAGACCGGGTTCACCCATGCGAGTTTTTTTATGTACAGGTAAGATGGCAAATTAGAGTGTTTTCGTGGTTCTGAGCCTTCCTTCTTCAAGGCCTTGCACTTACAAGGGCTGCAGAACCACGAAGACACGAAGAATGTGCCGTCTTAGTTGTTAGGAAAATGGCAGTATAACGGTGACTCGGTTAGGATCAGCTTGTCGAAGACAGCCCCGGCAGAGGATGGGCGTCTCAACTGCGCCATCGATGACTGCGTGGATCGCTTACACGAGCGCCCCGTCTACATTTGAGATTGCTCAGGTAGACACTGTAGCCCGATTTGCATGTGAAGAGACGAGTAAGTGGCTCAGCTTGTCCCAACCATGTCCACATCACTACGTAGTCAACAAGCCGACGGTACCCGTATCGAATCAGAAGGCGTCTCCTCTCACTTCTGTATGCAATGTGTACTACTGTGCTGTAAACAGAAGTGTCTTGGTTCTATCGCAGGTAGCTATCTTATGACTAAAAGATCTGTGGTGACCCAACAATGAACCATTAGCTATTCCTTGACACAACATTTTCAATAGGCTACAGAGAGACGCCCAGTATATACGAAAGGGAATCACCAGCAATAACAACACATCGAACTCGCAAGGGGTCGGCTGGTTTATTTGTTTCATTCCCTGGCCCTAGACTTGACGAGCAGGTCACCGCGTCACCCCAGTCCGATCACGAGCGACGTGCAGGCCCTAGCTCCATATATATATATATATATATATACCCCATCTGTGTGGAACACACCGTTGTGCGCCCAAGGTAGGTGATCCCGAAGACCTAGCTAAAGGAACTAGGTTGAGAGGGCAACATACAATGTGACGTAAAAACGGCTGCTTCATCCCCACCATTCAGCACGCACCCATCTGTCACCTATGTATCTGTTAATTCGCTGACGATCAGGAGTTGTCGCACTTCGCGGAAACCGGTGACTGCAACTGGCTCTGGTGCTGGTTGGTGACTGGTTCACCCATGTGTGTACACATGTAGTGCGCATGCGCACACCCAGAGTGCTTGCAGTGGCTGATGGGCGGTGCCCCTGCATGGCGCCAGCTACAGTAGCGAGGGAATATACCTTCGCTCAGCTCGCTAGCAAGCAGGAACCCGGGAGTCTGACTGTCTGCCATAACATCCAATACAGAGTATGTTCGGACTGCGCATTCAGCCGCCCCGCGATTGTCTCCGCTGTGCACCAGAATGGTCTCAAGCAGGATACCACAGTTGACGATCCTAACCTACCTGTCCACTATGGGAGTGAGCCTGCCCCACTTCTGGTCCGAAAGATAATGCGTCCGAACATTCATCCCGGTCGATAATTGATTACTTACTCTACTCATTACGTCAAGAGTCAATAAGACAACTGGTGGTGGTGATGAATGTAAGAAACTAAAACTGAGTGTTGGTTATCATGGGCTACTTAAACAAAATTTCAGCGATGTATGACACTGTACATCTCCAGAAACAACGGGGCACAGGTGTTCCCCGTGCATTGTCAATCACAAATCGTTGACCTCTCCCTTTGTGTTTACTCCAGGAGAGTGTAGGCTTTTGCATGGACTATTCTGCCGCATGCTAACAATTACATTAATTTGTATACACATGCGTACATATACACACTACTACCTGTCATCATACATCAATAGGTTAGCACTTGCTCACCCTGTGCACATTCTGATGTCTGAATAGTGTGGGGGAGGAGCAGGATATTAACATTTTCTTACTCGGGCAGGCAGGTCACCTGCTACAGAGCCTTGTCCCATGCAAGGTATAGATGCAGATGACATACACGCTTATAATACCGTACGCATGCACGGCACTGTTAATTGGTGGGCTGGTCCAATTTTACCGTTTTACTGACTCGTGGTCGCTTACTAGCTCGCTGAGAGTCGGTCACAGGCTTGCTACACTGCTAGATAGCACGCGGGAGTCGATACTCGTCCTGCGTTGCAACTTCTGGTGCCTCGAAGGTACGCAGAGCTGGCCGAGGTAAGCCAGTGCTAATTTGCATATTAGCTCCTTGACTTGCTTTTCACGCCATAACTTTCTAACGCAGCATTTTTACCGAAATCGCTATTTTTAAAATAAAGCCAGTGTGGCACTGAACCCGTTGGTATCGCTTTTTGGGCGTCTTGTTGCGCGTAGCGGGAGAAAATGTGGTAACAGACGGACGGACGGACGGAATGACAAACCAAGTACTATAACCCTCACTGCGCATGCGCGCCGAGGGTTAATAACCACATTTCCTTTTCCAGTGCCAGTGACTCTCTGTACCACTGTGCCACAAACTGCGAAAAATTCGCTGTGTGCGTTTTTGACATCCGCCACAACTTGAAAATTACACTGGCCTGTCTTGGCAAGTACTCTTTCATATGCGAATATCATTTCTAACATAAACAAGATAGTGACACAAACACTTCAAAAGTCAAGGTTTTGTTTTTTCGTCTTTGTAAATTTTTCTGCTATTGCTGTGTTATTTCCTCTAGTGGAACAATCATTTCTCTGAAGATGTAGGGATTTATCAGTTCATGAAAAACAAGGGATTGAAGAGACTAGGGATGTCAATCATTATAATAACCCCATCCGTCCACATTGTTTTGCATGTTTTGAGTATACAAAAAATTTTGTACCGCAGCAAAGATGTAGAGATGAGGTTATTGTGATTATTGACCTCCCTAGTCCTTTTTCTGTCATTTTTCATGAACATCCCTACATCCCCCTTCACTTCATAGAAATGGTTTTTCCACATTAATTTTCAGCAGCCATCTCTCACGCTCTATTTCGCAGACCAGGTTGCACGTGTGCAATGTGACGGACTAGACTACACCTGCATTCAACAAAAAGCATGTGCTGGATTAGCAATTAATGACGATTTTAGATGTGAATGCTCATAGATTCTTTATGAGTCTGGTTCCCTTTGTTTGCGAGGAACACAGGTATCGCTTCTCAAAAGGATCATACTCCGTCGAATGCGTGACCTAGTGGTGTGAGTTCATCATCTGTACTTTCAGCAGTAAAGGTGTAGGGAAGAAAAAGGAAGAAAACAAGAAAAATATGACAAAAGGTGTGAAATAGCGTGTGCGCAAATTATCGTGTGATGATTCAGAGAGCGCTGTGACTACCTGGGCATATGCATCGGTAAAGAGAGACCCTCAAAGAAACTTGGAAGGCACTGTAACTTGTATAGTGTGAGTTGCAACTGTTTCATATGCGTCACATGTGAGATTTCATCTGTAATCCCTACATAAAGTGTCTACCGATGCTCTGGTAATATGGCGAGCAGTTATTTTCAATATATTAAATATGGCATTTCCTAATGACTGTCTAAAATGGCGGCTAAACG